>JARGCV010001402.1:0-39855 GCA_034064705.1 Bothrops alternatus | reverse complement strand
AGGGGAAAGGAAGGAGATGGACAAGGAAGGAGATTGAAGGGGGAAGGAAGGAAGGAAGGAAGGAGAGAGAGATTGAAGGGAAAGGGATGGAGATGGAGATGGAAGGAAGGAAGGAAGATTGAAGGGGAAAGGAAGGAGTTGGACAAGGAAGGAGATTGAAGGGGGACGGAAGGAAGGAAGGAGAGAGAGATTGAAGGGGAAGGGATGGAGATGGGAGGAAGGAAGATTGAAGGGGAAAGGAGATGGAGAAGGAAGAAAGATGAAGGGGAAAGGAAGGAGAGAGAGATTGAAGGGGAAGGGATGGAGATGGAGATGGAAGGAAGGAAGGACGATTGAAGGGGAAAGGAAGAAGATGGAGAAGGAAGGAGATTGAAGGGGGAAGGAAGGAAGGAAGGAAGGAAGGAGAGAGAGATTGAAGGGGAAGAGATGGAAGGAAGGAAGATTGGAGGGGAAGGAAGGAAGGAAGGAAGATTGAAGGGGAAAGGAAGGAGATGGACAAGGAAGGAGATTGAAGGGGGAAGGAAGGAAGGAAGGAAGGAGAGAGAGATTGAAGGGAAAGGGATGGAGATGGAGATGGAAGGAAGGAAGGAAGATTGAAGGGGAAAGGAAGGAGATGGACAAGGAAGGAGATTGAAGGGGGACGGAAGGAAGGAAGGAGAGAGAGATTGAAGGGGAAGGGATGGAGATGGAAGGAAGGATGGACGATTGAAGGGGAAAGGAAGAAAATGGAGAAGGAAGGAGATTGAAGGGGGAAGGAAGGAAGGAGAGAGAGATTGAAGGGAAAGGGATGGAGATGGAAGGAAGGAAGACTGAAGGGGAAAGGAAGGAGATGGAGAAGGAAGGAGATTGAAGGAGGAAGGAAGGAAGGAAGGAAGGAAGGAGAGAGAGATTGAAGGTGAAAGGAAGGAGATGGACAAGGAAGGAGATTGAAGGGGGAAGGAAGGATGGAGAGAGAGATTGAAGGGGAAGGGATGGAGATGGAGATGGAAGGAAGGAAGATTGAAGGGGAAAGGAGATGGAGAAGGAAGGAAGATGAAGCAGAAAGGAAGGAGAGAGAGATAGAAGGGGAAGGGATGGAGATGGAAATGGACGGAAGGAAGGAAGGAAGATTGAAGGGGAAAGGAAGGAGATGGACAAGGAAGGAGATTGAAGGGGGAAGGAAGGAAGGAAGATTGAAGGGGAAAGGAAGGAGATGGACAAGGAAGGAGATTGAAGGGGGAAGAAAGGAGAGAGAGATTGAAGGGGAAGGGATGGAGATGGAGATGGAAGGAAGGAAGGACGATTGAAGGGGAAAGGAAAGAGATGGACAAGGAAGGAGATTGAAGGGGGAAGGAAGGAAGGAAGGAGAGAGAGATTGAAGGGGAAGGGATGGAGATGGAAGGAAGGAAGATTGAAGGGGAAAGGAGATGGAGTAGGAAGGAAGATGAAGGGGAAAGGAAGGAGAGAGAGATTGAAGGGGAAGGGATGGAGATGGAAATGTAAGGAAGGAAGGAAGGAAGATTGAAGGGGAAAGAAAGGAGATGGACAAGGAAGGAGATTGAAGGGGGAAGGAAGGAAGGAAGGAGATTGAAGGGGGAAGGAAGGAAGGAAGGAGAGAGAGATTGAAGGGGAAGGGATGGAGATGGAGATGGAAGGAAGGAAGGACGATTGAAGGGGAAAGGAAGAAGATGGAGAAGGAAGGAGATTGAAGGGGGAAGGAAGGAAGGAAGGAAGGAAGGAGAGAGAGATTGAAGGGGAAGAGATGGAAGGAAGGAAGATTGGAGGGGAAGGAAGGAAGGAAGGAAGATTGAAGGGGAAAGGAAGGAGATGGACAAGGAAGGAGATGGGAAGGGGGAAGGAAGGAAGGAAGGAAGGAGAGAGAGATTGAAGGGAAAGGGATGGAGATGGAGATGGAAGGAAGGAAGGAAGATTGAAGGGGAAAGGAAGGAGATGGACAAGGAAGGAGATTGAAGGGGGACGGAAGGAAGGAAGGAGAGAGAGATTGAAGGGGAAGGGATGGAGATGGAAGGAAGAATGGACGATTGAAGGGGAAAGGAAGAAGATGGAGAAGGAAGGAGATTGAAGGGGAAGGAAGGAAGGAGAGAGAGATTGAAGGGGAAGGGATGGAGATGGAAGGAAGGAAGACTGAAGGGGAAAGGAAGGAGATGGAGAAGGAAGGAGATTGAAGGGGGAAGGAAGGAAGGAAGGAAGGAAGGAAGGAAGGAAGGAAGGAGAGAGAGATTGAAGGGGGACGGATGGAGATGGAAATGGAAGGAAGGAAGGAAGGAAGGAAGATTGAAGGGGAAAGGAAGGAGATGGACAAGGAAGGAGATTGAAGGGGGAAGGAAGGAAGGAAGGAAGGAGAGAGAGATTGAAGGGAAAGGGATGGAGATGGAGATGGAAGGAAGGAAGGAAGATTGAAGGGGAAAGGAAGGAGTTGGACAAGGAAGGAGATTGAAGGGGGACGGAAGGAAGGAAGGAGAGAGAGATTGAAGGGGAAGGGATGGAGATGGAAGGAAGGATGGACGATTGAAGGGGAAAGGAAGAAGATGGAGAAGGAAGGAGATTGAAGGGGGAAGGAAGGAAGGAGAGAGAGATTGAAGGGGAAGGGATGGAGATGGAAGGAAGGAAGACTGAAGGGGAAAGGAAGGAGATGGAGAAGGAAGGAGATTGAAGGAGGAAGGAAGGAAGGAAGGAAGGAAGGAGAGAGAGATTGAAGGGGGACGGATGGAGATGGAAATGGAAGGAAGGAAGGAAGGAAGATTGAAGGGGAAAGGAAGGAGATGGACAAGGAAGGAGATTGAAGGGGGAAGGAAGGATGGAGAGAGAGATTGAAGGGGAAGGGATGGAGATGGGAGGAAGGAAGATTGAAGGGGAAAGGAGATGGAGAAGGAAGAAAGATGAAGGGGAAAGGAAGGAGAGAGAGATTGAAGGGGAAGGGATGGAGATGGAAATGGAAGGAAGGAAGGAAGATTGAAGGGGAAAGGAAGGAGATGGACAAGGCAGGAGATTAAAGGGGGAAGGAAGGAGCGATTGAAGGGGAAGGGATGGAGATGGAAAGAAGGAAGATTGAAGGGGAAAGGAGATGGAGAAGGAAGGAAGATGAAGGGGAAAGGAAGGAGAGAGAGATTGAAGGGGAAGGGATGGAGATGGAAATGGAAGGAAGGAAGGAAGATTGAAGGGGAAAGGAAGGAGATGGACAAGGAAGGAGATTGAAGGGGAAGGAAGGAAGGAGAGAGAGATTGAAAGGGAAGGGATGGAGATGGGAGGAAGGAAGATTGAAGGGGAAAGGAGATGGAGAAGGAAGGAAGATGAAGGGGAAAGGAAGGAGAGAGAGATTGAAGGGGAAGGGATGGAGATGGAGATGGAAGGAAGGAAGGACGATTGAAGGGGAAAGGAAGAAGATGGAGAAGGAAGGAGACTGAAGGGGGAAGGAAGGAAGGAAGGAAGGAGAGAGAGATTGAAGGGGAAGAGAGGGAAGGAAGGAAGATTGGAGGGGAAGGAAGGAAGGAAGGAAGATTGAAGGGGAAAGGAAGGAGATGGACAAGGAAGGAGATTGAAGGGGGACGGAAGGAAGGAAGGAGAGAGAGATTGAAGGGGAAGGGATGGAGATGGAAGGAAGGATGGACGATTGAAGGGGAAAGGAAGAAGATGGAGAAGGAAGGAGATTGAAGGGGGAAGGAAGAAAGGAGAGAGAGATTGAAGGGGAAGGGATGGAGATGGAAGGAAGGAAGACTGAAGGGGAAAGGAAGGAGATGGAGAAGGAAGGAGATTGAAGGGGGAAGGAAGGAAGGAAGGAAGGAAGGAAGGAAGGAAGGAAGGAAGGAAGGAAGGAAGGAAGGAAGGAAGGAAGGAGAGAGAGATTGAAGGGGGACGGATGGAGATGGAAATGGAAGGAAGGAAGGAAGGAAGATTGAAGGGGAAAGGAAGGAGATGGACAAGGAAGGAGATTGAAGGGGGAAGGAAGGAAGGAGAGAGAGATTGAAGGGGAAGGGATGGAGATGGAAGGAAGGATGGATGGACGATTGAAGGGGAAAGGAAGAAGATGGAGAAGGAAGGAAGATGAAGGGGAAAGGAAGGAGAGAGAGATTGAAGGGGAAGAGATGGAAGGAAGGAAAATTGGAGGGGAAGGAAGGAAGGAAGGAAGATTGAAGGGGAAAGGAAGGAGATGGACAAGGAAGGAGATAGAAGGGGGAAGGAAGGAGATGGACAAGGAAAAAGATTGAAGGGGGAAGGAAGGAAGGAAGGAGAGAGAGATTGAAGGGGAAGGGATGGAGATGGAAGGAAGGATGGACGATTGAAGGGGAAAGGAAGAAGATGGAGAAGGAAGGAGATTGAAGGGGGAAGGAAGGAAGGAGAGAGAGATTGAAGGGGAAGGGATGGAGATGGAAGGAAGGAAGACTGAAGGGGAAAGGAAGGAGATGGAGAAGGAAGGAGATTGAAGGGGGAAGGAAGGAAGGAAGGAAGGAAGGAAGGAAGGAAGGAAGGAAGGAAGGAAGGAAGGAAGGAGAGAGAGATTGAAGGGGAAGGGATGGAGATGGAAATGGAAGGAAGGAAGGAAGGAAGATTGAAAAGGAAAGGAAGGAGATGGACAAGCAAGGAGATTGAAGGGGGAAGGAAGGAAGGAAGATTGAAGGGGAAAGGAAGGAGATGGACAAGGAAGGAGATTGAAGGGGGAAGGAAGGAGAGAGAGATTGAAGGGGAAGGGATGGAGATGGAAAGAAGGAAGATTGAAGGGGAAGGGATGGAGATGGAAGGAAGATGAAGGGGAAAGGAAAGAGAGAGAGATTGAAGGGGAAGGGATGTAGATGGAAATGGAAGGAAGGAAGGAAAGAAGATTGAAGGGGAAAGGAAGGAGATGGACAAAAAAGGAGATTGAAGGGGGAAGGAAGGAAGGAAGGAGATTGAAGTGGGGAAGGAAGGAAGGAAGGAAGGAGAGAGAGATTGAAGGGGAAAGGATGGAGATTGAGATGGAAGGAAGGAAGGAAGATTGAAGGGGGATGGAAGGAAGGAAGGAGATTGAAGGGGGAAGGAAGGAAGGAAGGAGAGAGAGATTGAAGGGAAAGGGATGGAGATGGAGATGGAAGGAAGGAAGGACGATTGAAGGGGAAAGGAAGAAGATGGAGAAGGAAGGAGATTGAAGGGGGAAGAAAGGAAGGAGAGAGAGATTGAAGGGGAAGGGATGGAGATGGACAAGGAAGAAGATTGAAGGGGGAAGGAAGGAAGGAAGGAAGGAGATTGAAGGGGGAAGGAAGAAGATGGAGAAGGAAGGAGATTGAAGGGGAGGAAGAGGAAGGAAGGAAGGAAGGAAGGAAGGAAGGAGAGAGAGATTGAAGGGGAAGGGATGGAGATGGAGATGGAGATGGAAGGAAGGAAGACTGAAGGGGAAAAGAAGGATATGGACAAGGAAGGAGATTGAAGGGGGAAGGAAGGAAGGAAGGAGATTGAAGGGGAGGGGATGGAGATGGAGATGAAAGGAAGGAAGCAAGTTTGAAGGGGAAAGGAAGAAGATGGAGAAGGAAGGAGATTGAAGGGGGAAGAAAGGAAGGAGAGAGAGATTGAAGGGGAAGGGATGGAGATGGAAGGAAGGAAGACTGAAGGGGAAAGGAGATGGAGAAGGAAGGAAGATGAAGGGGAAATGAAGGAGATGGACAAGGAAGAAGATTGAAGGGGGAAGGAAGGAAGGAAGGAAGGAGATTGAAGGGGGAAGGAAGAAGATGGAGAAGGAAGGAGATTGAAGGGGGAAGGAAGGAAGGAAGGTGGAAGGAAAGAAGGAAGGAGAGACAGAGATTGAAGGGGAAGGAATGGAGATGGAGATGGAAGGAAGGAAGACTGAAGGGAAAGGAAGGAGATGGACAAGGAAGGAGATAAAAAGGGGGAAGGAAGGAAGGAAGGAAAGAAGGAAGGAGAGAGAGATTGAAGGGGAAGGGATGGAGATGAAAGGAAGGAAGATTGTAGGGGAAAGGAGATGGGGAAGGAATGAAGATGAAGGGGAAAGGAGATGGAGAAGGAAGGAAGATGAAGGGGAAAGGAAGGAGATTGAGAAGGAAGGAGATTGAAGGGGGAAGGAAGGAAGGAAGGAAAGAAAGAAGGAAGGAGAGAGAGATTGAAGGGGAAGGGATGGAGATGGAAATGGAAGGAAGGAAGGAAGATTGACGGGGAAAGGAAGGAGATGGACAAGGAAGGAGATTGAAGGGGGAAGGAGATGGAGAAGGAAGGAAGATGAAGGGGAAGGAAGGAGAGAGAGATTGAAGGGGAAGGGATGGAGATGGAGATGGAAATGGAAGGAAGGAAGGAAGGAAGATTGAAGGGGAAAGGAGGGAGATGGACAAGGAAGGAGATTGAAGGGGGAAGGAAGGAAGGAAGATTGAAGGGGAAAGGAAGGAGATGGACAAGGCAGGAGATTGAAGGGGGAAGGAAGGAGCGATTGAAGGGGAAGGGATGGAGATGGAAAGAAGGAAGATTGAAGGGGAAAGGAGATGGAGAAGGAAGGAAGATGAAGGGGAAAGGAAGGAGAGAGAGATTGAAGGGGAAGGGATGGAGATGGAAATGGAAGGAAGGAAGGAAGATTGAAGGGAAAGGAAGGAGATGGACAAGGAAGGAGATTGAAGGGGGAAGGAAGGAAGGAGAGAGAGATTGAAAGGGAAGGGATGGAGATGGGAGGAAGGAAGATTGAAGGGGAAAGGAGATGGAGAAGGAAGGAAGATGAAGGGGAAAGGAAGGAGAGAGAGATTGAAGGGGAAGGGATGGAGATGGAGATGGAAGGAAGGAAGGACGATTGAAGGGGAAAGGAAGAAGATGGAGAAGGAAGGAGACTGAAGGGGGAAGGAAGGAAGGAAGGAAGGAAGGAGAGAGAGATTGAAGGGGAAGAGATGGAAGGAAGGAAGATTGGAGGGGAAGGAAGGAAGGAAGGAAGATTGAAGGGGAAAGGAAGGAGATGGACAAGGAAGGAGATGAAGGGGGACGGAAGGAAGGAAGGAGAGAGAGATTGAAGGGGAAGGGATGGAGATGGAAGGAAGGATGGACGATTGAAGGGGAAAGGAAGAAGATGGAGAAGGAAGGAGATTGAAGGGGGAAGGAAGAAAGGAGAGAGAGATTGAAGGGGAAGGGATGGAGATGGAAGGAAGGAAGACTGAAGGGGAAAGGAAGGAGATGGAGAAGGAAGGAGATTGAAGGGGGAAGGAAGGAAGGAAGGAAGGAAGGAAGGAAGGAAGGAAGGAAGGAAGGAGAGAGAGATTGAAGGGGGACGGATGGAGATGGAAATGGAAGGAAGGAAGGAAGGAAGATTGAAGGGGAAAGGAAGGAGATGGACAAGGAAGGAGATTGAAGGGGGAAGGAAGGAAGGAGAGAGAGATTGAAGGGGAAGGGATGGAGATGGAAGGAAGGATGGACGATTGAAGGGGAAAGGAAGAAGATGGAGAAGGAAGGAAGATGAAGGGGAAAGGAAGGAGAGAGAGATTGAAGGGGAAGAGATGGAAGGAAGGAAAATTGGAGGGGAAGGAAGGAAGGAAGGAAGATTGAAGGGGAAAGGAAGGAGATGGACAAGGAAGGAGATAGAAGGGGGAAGGAAGGAGATGGACAAGGAAAAAGATTGAAGGGGGAAGGAAGGAAGGAAGGAAGGAAGGAAGGAAGGAAGGAAGGAAGGAAGGAAGGAAGGAAGGAAGGAGAGAGAGATTGAAGGGGAAGGATGGAGATGGAAATGGAAGGAAGGAAGGAAGGAAGATTGAAAAGGAAAGGAAGGAGATGGACAAGCAAGGAGATTGAAGGGGGAAGGAAGGAAGGAAGATTGAAGGGGAAAGGAAGGAGATGGACAAGGAAGGAGATTGAAGGGGGAAGGAAGGAGAGAGAGATTGAAGGGGAAGGGATGGAGATGGAAAGAAGGAAGATTGAAGGGGAAGGGATGGAGATGGAAGGAAGATGAAGGGGAAAGGAAAGAGAGAGAGATTGAAGGGGAAGGGATGTAGATGGAAATGGAAGGAAGGAAGGAAAGAAGATTGAAGGGGAAAGGAAGGAGATGGACAAAAAAGGAGATTGAAGGGGGAAGGAAGGAAGGAAGGAGATTGAAGTGGGGAAGGAAGGAAGGAAGGAAGGAGAGAGAGATTGAAGGGAAAGGGATGGAGATGGAGATGGAAGGAAGGAAGGACGATTGAAGGGGAAAGGAAGAAGATGGAGAAGGAAGGAGATTGAAGGGGGAAGAAAGGAAGGAGAGAGAGATTGAAGGGGAAGGGATGGAGATGGACAAGGAAGAAGATTGAAGGGGGAAGGAAGGAAGGAAGGAAGGAGATTGAAGGGGGAAGGAAGAAGATGGAGAAGGAAGGAGATTGAAGGGGGAAGGAAGGAAGGAAGGAAGGAAGGAGAGAGAGATTGAAGGGGAAGGGATGGAGATGGAGATGGAGATGGAAGGAAGGAAGACTGAAGGGGAAAAGAAGGATATGGACAAGGAAGGAGATTGAAGGGGGAAGGAAGGAAGGAAGGAGATTGAAGGGGAGGGGATGGAGATGGAGATGAAAGGAAGGAAGCAAGTTTGAAGGGGAAAGGAAGAAGATGGAGAAGGAAGGAGATTGAAGGGGGAAGAAAGGAAGGAGAGAGAGATTGAAGGGGAAGGGATGGAGATGGAAGGAAGGAAGACTGAAGGGGAAAGGAGATGGAGAAGGAAGGAAGATGAAGGGGAAATGAAGGAGATGGACAAGGAAGAAGATTGAAGGGGGAAGGAAGGAAGGAAGGAGATTGAAGGGGGAAGGAAGAAGATGGAGAAGGAAGGAGATTGAAGGGGGAAGGAAGGAAGGAAGGTGGAAGGAAAGAAGGAAGGAGAGACAGAGATTGAAGGGGAAGGAATGGAGATGGAGATGGAAGGAAGGAAGACTGAAGGGGAAAGGAAGGAGATGGACAAGGAAGGAGATAAAAAGGGGGAAGGAAGGAAGGAAGGAAGGAAGGAGAGAGAGATTGAAGGGGAAGGGATGGAGATGAAAGGAAGGAAGATTGTAGGGGAAAGGAGATGGGGAAGGAATGAAGATGAAGGGGAAAGGAGATGGAGAAGGAAGGAAGATGAAGGGGAAAGGAAGGAGATTGAGAAGGAAGGAGATTGAAGGGGGAAGGAAGGAAGGAAGGAAAGAAAGAAGGAAGGAGAGAGAGATTGAAGGGGAAGGGATGGAGATGGAAATGGAAGGAAGGAAGGAAGATTGACGGGGAAAGGAAGGAGATGGACAAGGAAGGAGATTGAAGGGGGAAGGAGATGGAGAAGGAAGGAAGATGAAGGGGAAAGGAAGGAGAGAGAGATTGAAGGGGAAGGGATGGAGATGGAGATGGAAATGGAAGGAAGGAAGGAAGGAAGATTGAAGGGGAAAGGAGGGAGATGGACAAGGAAGGAGATTGAAGGGGGAAGGAAGGAAGGAAGATTGAAGGGGAAAGGAAGGAGATGGACAAGGAAGGAGATTGAAGGGGGAAGGAAGGAGAGAGAGATTGAAGGGGAAGGGATGGAGATGGGAGGAAGGAAGATTGAAGGGGAAAGGAGATGGAGAAGGAAGGAAGATGAAGGGGAAAAGAAGGAGAGAGAGATTGAAGGGGAAGAGATGGAAGGAAGGAAAATTGGAGGGGAAGGAAGGAAGGAAGGAAGATTGAAGGGGAAAGGAAGGAGATGGACAAGGAAGGAGATAGAAGGGGGAAGGAAGGAGATGGACAAGGAAAAGATTGAAGGGGGAAGGAAGGAAGGAGAAAGAGATTGCAGGGGAAGGGATGGAGATGGAAGGAAGATGAAGGGGAAAGGAAAGAGAGAGAAATTGAAGGGGAAAGGATGGAGATGGAAATGGAAGGAAGGAAGGAAAGAAGATTGAAGGGGAAAGGAAGGAGATGGACAAAAAAGGAGATTGAAGGGGGAAGGAAGGAAGGAAGGAGATTGAAGGGGGGAAGGAAGGAAGGAAGGAGAGAGAGATTGAAGGGGAAGGGATGGAGATGGAGATGGAGATGGAAGGAAGGAAGACTGAAGGGAAAAGAAGGATATGGACAAGGAAGGAGATTGAAGGGGGAAGGAAGGAGATGGACAAGGAAAAAGATTGAAGGGGGAAGGAAGGAAGGAGAAAGAGATTGCAGGGGAAGGGATGGAGATGGAAGGAAGATGAAGGGGAAAGGAAAGAGAGAGAAATTGAAGGGGAAAGGATGGAGATGGAAATGGAAGGAAGGAAGGAAAGAAGATTGAAGGGGAAAGGAAGGAGATGGACAAAAAAGGAGATTGAAGGGGAAGGAAGGAAGGAAGGAGATTGAAGGGGGGAAGGAAGGAAGGAAGGAGAGAGAGATTGAAGGGGAAAGGATGGAGATTGAGATGGAAGGAAGGAAGGAAGATTGAAGGGGGAAGGAAGGAAGGAAGGAAGGAGATTGAAGGGGGAAGGAAGGAAGGAAGGAGAGAGAGATTGAAGGGAAAGGGATGGAGATGGAGATGGAAGGAAGGAAGGACGATTGAAGGGGAAAGGAAGAAGATGGAGAAGGAAGGAGATTGAAGGGGGAAGAAAGGAAGGAGAGAGAGATTGAAGGGGAAGGGATGGAGATGGAAGGAAGGAAGACTGAAGGGGAAAGGAGATGGAGAAGGAAGGAAGATGAAGGGGAAAGGAAGGAGATGGACAAGGAAGAAGATTGAAGGGGGAAGGAAGGAAGGAAGGAAGGAGATTGAAGGGGGAAGGAAGAAGATGGAGAAGGAAGGAGATTGAAGGGGGAAGGAAGGAAGGAAGGTGGAAGGAAGGAAGGAAGGAGAGAGAGAGATTGAAGGGAAGGAATGGAGATGGAGATGGAAGGAAGGAAGACTGAAGGGGAAAGAAGGAGATGGACAAGGAAGGAGATAAAAAGGGGGAAGGAAGGAAGGAAGGAAGGAGAGAGAGATTGAAGGGGAAGGGATGGAGATGAAAGGAAGGAAGATTGTAGGGGAAAGGAGATGGGGAAGGAAGGAAGATGAAGGGGAAAGGAGATGGATAAGGAAGGAAGATGAAGGGGAAAGGAAGGAGATGGAGAAGGAAGGAGATTGAAGGGGGAAGGAAGGAAGGAAGGAAAGAAAGAAGGAAGGAGAGAGAGATTGAAGGGGAAGGGATGGAGATGGAAATGGAAGGAAGGAAGGAAGGAAGATTGACGGGGAAAGGAAGGAGATGGACAAGGAAGGAGATTGAAGGGGGAAGGAGATGGAGAAGGAAGGAAGATGAAGGGGAAAGGAAGGAGAGAGAGATTGAAGGGGAAGTGATGGAGATGGAGATGGAAATGGAAGGAAGGAAGATTGAAGGGGAAAGGAAAGAGATGGACAAGAAAGGAGATTGAAGGGGGAAGGAAGGTAGGAGAGAGATTGAAGGGGAAGGGATGGTGATGGGAGGAAGGAAGATTGAAGGGGAAAGGAGATGGAGAAGGAAGGAAGATGAAGGGGAAAGGAAGGAGAGAGAGATTGAAGGGGAAGGGATGGAGATGGAAATGGAAGGAAGGAAGGAAGATTGAAGGGGAAAGGAAGGAGATGGACAAGGAAGGAGATTGAAGGGGGAAGGAAGGAAGGAGAGAGAGATTGAAAGGGAAGGGATGGAGATGGGAGGAAGGAAGATTGAAGGGGAAAGGAGATGGAGAAGGAAGGAAGATGAAGGGGAAAGGAAGGAGAGAGAGATTGAAGGGGAAGGGATGGAGATGGAGATGGAAGGAAGGAAGGACGATTGAAGGGGAAAGGAAGAAGATGGAGAAGGAAGGAGACTGAAGGGGGAAGGAAGGAAGGAAGGAAGGAAGGAGAGAGAGATTGAAGGGGAAGAGATGGAAGGAAGGAAGATTGGAGGGGAAGGAAGGAAGGAAGGAAGATTGAAGGGGAAAGGAAGGAGATGGACAAGGAAGGAGATTGAAGGGGGACGGAAGGAAGGAAGGAGAGAGAGATTGAAGGGGAAGGGATGGAGATGGAAGGAAGGATGGACGATTGAAGGGGAAAGGAAGAAGATGGAGAAGGAAGGAGATTGAAGGGGGAAGGAAGAAAGGAGAGAGAGATTGAAGGGGAAGGGATGGAGATGGAAGGAAGGAAGACTGAAGGGGAAAGGAAGGAGATGGAGAAGGAAGGAGATTGAAGGGGGAAGGAAGGAAGGAAGGAAGGAAGGAAGGAAGGAAGGAAGGAAGGAAGGAGAGAGAGATTGAAGGGGGACGGATGGAGATGGAAATGGAAGGAAGGAAGGAAGGAAGATTGAAGGGGAAAGGAAGGAGATGGACAAGGAAGGAGATTGAAGGGGGAAGGAAGGAAGGAGAGAGAGATTGAAGGGGAAGGGATGGAGATGGAAGGAAGGATGGACGATTGAAGGGGAAAGGAAGAAGATGGAGAAGGAAGGAAGATGAAGGGGAAAGGAAGGAGAGAGAGATTGAAGGGGAAGAGATGGAAGGAAGGAAAATTGGAGGGGAAGGAAGGAAGGAAGGAAGATTGAAGGGGAAAGGAAGGAGATGGACAAGGAAGGAGATAGAAGGGGGAAGGAAGGAGATGGACAAGGAAAAAGATTGAAGGGGGAAGGAAGGAAGGAAGGAAGGAAGGAAGGAAGGAAGGAAGGAAGGAAGGAAGGAAGGAAGGAGAGAGAGATTGAAGGGGAAGGGATGGAGATGGAAATGGAAGGAAGGAAGGAAGGAAGATTGAAAAGGAAAGGAAGGAGATGGACAAGCAAGGAGATTGAAGGGGGAAGGAAGGAAGGAAGATTGAAGGGGAAAGGAAGGAGATGGACAAGGAAGGAGATTGAAGGGGGAAGGAAGGAGAGAGAGATTGAAGGGGAAGGGATGGAGATGGAAAGAAGGAAGATTGAAGGGGAAGGGATGGAGATGGAAGGAAGATGAAGGGGAAAGGAAAGAGAGAGAGATTGAAGGGGAAGGGATGTAGATGGAAATGGAAGGAAGGAAGGAAAGAAGATTGAAGGGGAAAGGAAGGAGATGGACAAAAAAGGAGATTGAAGGGGGAAGGAAGGAAGGAAGGAGATTGAAGTGGGGAAGGAAGGAAGGAAGGAAGGAGAGAGAGATTGAAGGGAAAGGGATGGAGATGGAGATGGAAGGAAGGAAGGACGATTGAAGGGGAAAGGAAGAAGATGGAGAAGGAAGGAGATTGAAGGGGGAAGAAAGGAAGGAGAGAGAGATTGAAGGGGAAGGGATGGAGATGGACAAGGAAGAAGATTGAAGGGGGAAGGAAGGAAGGAAGGAAGGAGATTGAAGGGGGAAGGAAGAAGATGGAGAAGGAAGGAGATTGAAGGGGGAAGGAAGGAAGGAAGGAAGGAAGGAGAGAGAGATTGAAGGGGAAGGGATGGAGATGGAGATGGAGATGGAAGGAAGGAAGACTGAAGGGGAAAAGAAGGATATGGACAAGGAAGGAGATTGAAGGGGGAAGGAAGGAAGGAAGGAGATTGAAGGGGAGGGGATGGAGATGGAGATGAAAGGAAGGAAGCAAGTTTGAAGGGGAAAGGAAGAAGATGGAGAAGGAAGGAGATTGAAGGGGGAAGAAAGGAAGGAGAGAGAGATTGAAGGGGAAGGGATGGAGATGGAAGGAAGGAAGACTGAAGGGGAAAGGAGATGGAGAAGGAAGGAAGATGAAGGGGAAATGAAGGAGATGGACAAGGAAGAAGATTGAAGGGGGAAGGAAGGAAGGAAGGAGATTGAAGGGGGAAGGAAGAAGATGGAGAAGGAAGGAGATTGAAGGGGGAAGGAAGGAAGGAAGGTGGAAGGAAAGAAGGAAGGAGAGACAGAGATTGAAGGGGAAGGAATGGAGATGGAGATGGAAGGAAGGAAGACTGAAGGGGAAAGGAAGGAGATGGACAAGGAAGGAGATAAAAAGGGGGAAGGAAGGAAGGAAGGAAGGAAGGAGAGAGAGATTGAAGGGGAAGGGATGGAGATGAAAGGAAGGAAGATTGTAGGGGAAAGGAGATGGGGAAGGAATGAAGATGAAGGGGAAAGGAGATGGAGAAGGAAGGAAGATGAAGGGGAAAGGAAGGAGATTGAGAAGGAAGGAGATTGAAGGGGGAAGGAAGGAAGGAAGGAAAGAAAGAAGGAAGGAGAGAGAGATTGAAGGGGAAGGGATGGAGATGGAAATGGAAGGAAGGAAGGAAGATTGACGGGGAAAGGAAGGAGATGGACAAGGAAGGAGATTGAAGGGGGAAGGAGATGGAGAAGGAAGGAAGATGAAGGGGAAAGGAAGGAGAGAGAGATTGAAGGGGAAGGGATGGAGATGGAGATGGAAATGGAAGGAAGGAAGGAAGGAAGATTGAAGGGGAAAGGAGGGAGATGGACAAGGAAGGAGATTGAAGGGGGAAGGAAGGAAGGAAGATTGAAGGGGAAAGGAAGGAGATGGACAAGGAAGGAGATTGAAGGGGGAAGGAAGGAGAGAGAGATTGAAGGGGAAGGGATGGAGATGGGAGGAAGGAAGATTGAAGGGGAAAGGAGATGGAGAAGGAAGGAAGATGAAGGGGAAAAGAAGGAGAGAGAGATTGAAGGGGAAGAGATGGAAGGAAGGAAAATTGGAGGGGAAGGAAGGAAGGAAGGAAGATTGAAGGGGAAAGGAAGGAGATGGACAAGGAAGGAGATAGAAGGGGGAAGGAAGGAGATGGACAAGGAAAAAGATTGAAGGGGGAAGGAAGGAAGGAGAAAGAGATTGCAGGGGAAGGGATGGAGATGGAAGGAAGATGAAGGGGAAAGGAAAGAGAGAGAAATTGAAGGGGAAAGGATGGAGATGGAAATGGAAGGAAGGAAGGAAAGAAGATTGAAGGGGAAAGGAAGGAGATGGACAAAAAAGGAGATTGAAGGGGGAAGGAAGGAAGGAAGGAGATTGAAGGGGGGAAGGAAGGAAGGAAGGAGAGAGAGATTGAAGGGGAAGGGATGGAGATGGAGATGGAGATGGAAGGAAGGAAGACTGAAGGGGAAAAGAAGGATATGGACAAGGAAGGAGATTGAAGGGGGAAGGAAGGAGATGGACAAGGAAAAAGATTGAAGGGGGAAGGAAGGAAGGAGAAAGAGATTGCAGGGGAAGGGATGGAGATGGAAGGAAGATGAAGGGGAAAGGAAAGAGAGAGAAATTGAAGGGGAAAGGATGGAGATGGAAATGGAAGGAAGGAAGGAAAGAAGATTGAAGGGGAAAGGAAGGAGATGGACAAAAAAGGAGATTGAAGGGGAAGGAAGGAAGGAAGGAGATTGAAGGGGGGAAGGAAGGAAGGAAGGAGAGAGAGATTGAAGGGGAAAGGATGGAGATTGAGATGGAAGGAAGGAAGGAAGATTGAAGGGGGAAGGAAGGAAGGAAGGAAGGAGATTGAAGGGGGAAGGAAGGAAGGAAGGAGAGAGAGATTGAAGGGAAAGGGATGGAGATGGAGATGGAAGGAAGGAAGGACGATTGAAGGGGAAAGGAAGAAGATGGAGAAGGAAGGAGATTGAAGGGGGAAGAAAGGAAGGAGAGAGAGATTGAAGGGGAAGGGATGGAGATGGAAGGAAGGAAGACTGAAGGGGAAAGGAGATGGAGAAGGAAGGAAGATGAAGGGGAAAGGAAGGAGATGGACAAGGAAGAAGATTGAAGGGGGAAGGAAGGAAGGAAGGAAGGAGATTGAAGGGGGAAGGAAGAAGATGGAGAAGGAAGGAGATTGAAGGGGGAAGGAAGGAAGGAAGGTGGAAGGAAGGAAGGAAGGAGAGAGAGAGATTGAAGGGGAAGGAATGGAGATGGAGATGGAAGGAAGGAAGACTGAAGGGGAAAGAAGGAGATGGACAAGGAAGGAGATAAAAAGGGGGAAGGAAGGAAGGAAGGAAGGAGAGAGAGATTGAAGGGGAAGGGATGGAGATGAAAGGAAGGAAGATTGTAGGGGAAAGGAGATGGGGAAGGAAGGAAGATGAAGGGGAAAGGAGATGGATAAGGAAGGAAGATGAAGGGGAAAGGAAGGAGATGGAGAAGGAAGGAGATTGAAGGGGGAAGGAAGGAAGGAAGGAAAGAAAGAAGGAAGGAGAGAGAGATTGAAGGGGAAGGGATGGAGATGGAAATGGAAGGAAGGAAGGAAGGAAGATTGACGGGGAAAGGAAGGAGATGGACAAGGAAGGAGATTGAAGGGGGAAGGAGATGGAGAAGGAAGGAAGATGAAGGGGAAAGGAAGGAGAGAGAGATTGAAGGGGAAGTGATGGAGATGGAGATGGAAATGGAAGGAAGGAAGATTGAAGGGGAAAGGAAAGAGATGGACAAGAAAGGAGATTGAAGGGGGAAGGAAGGTAGGAGAGAGATTGAAGGGGAAGGGATGGTGATGGGAGGAAGGAAGATTGAAGGGGAAAGGAGATGGAGAAGGAAGGAAGATGAAGGGGAAAGGAAGGAGAGAGAGATTGAAGGGGAAGGGATGGAGATGGAAATGGAAGGAAGGAAGGAAGGAAGATTGAAGAGGAAAGGAAGGAGATGGACAAGGAAGGAGATTGAACGGGGAAGGAAGGAAGATTGAAGGGGAAAGGAAGGAGATGGACAAGGAAGGAGATTGAAGGGGGAAGGAAGGAGAGATTGACGGGGAAGGGATGGAGATGGAAAGAAGGAAGATTGAAGGGGAAAGGAGATGGAGAAGGAAGGAAGATGAAGGGGAAAGGAAGGAGAGAGAGATTGAAGGGGAAGGGATGGAGATGGAAGGAAGGAAGATTTTTTTTTTAATATTTTTTTATTAAATTTTTTAAAAACTTTTAACAATTATAACATAGTAACCTATTAACTCAACTGAAAACAAACAAATTACATAATAAAAATAAACAGTACAAAGAGCTGCTCGGAACCCCCCTCCACAACACCCTCCACCAGCCCACTCCTCTTGTATTTTCGCTCCTCCTCCTCGCCATCCAAAACGCTAACTAAAATTCTACCGAGCATCCTACAAAAGTTATCTAATCCCTAAGCCCCCAACTACAGTTGAGAAACATAAACTAATGTATATTATCTCCCTCCCCCTCCCCCCCCAGGCTTCCCAGAATGGATACAGGGTAAAAACACAAGAAACCCCACTAAACTACTATGTTAAACTATTTAACTATATATCAAATCTAACTCTTTCAACTGATATTTCTTTTGCATATAATCAATCCATTTCTTCCAGTCCATCAAAAACGTTTCATTTGAGTGGTTCTTCAGGTATGCCGAAATCTTGGCCATCTCCACAAGATGGGTAACTTTTAATGTCCATTCTTCAATAGATGGTATTTCAGATGACTTCCAATATTGTCCCACCAACAGTCTTGCAGCAGTAGTCAAGTTCAAAATCAACTTAGTCTCTATGGTGGAACAGTCCTTTGTAATACCCAACAAAAACAACTGTGGTACAAACTCAATACGCTTTTTCAAGATATTTTGAAGAATCCACCATATTTTTATCCAAAAAGCCTTAATTTTTTTACAAGACCACCAAATGTGAAAGTAAGTAGCGTCCATAGAATCACATCTCCAACATTTGGGTTGCAAATTTGGATACATAAACGATAATTTTTTTGGATCTAAGTGCCATCTGTAAAACATTTTATGAAAATTTTCTCTTAGATGCTGAGCTTGTGTAAATTTAACATTTTTCACCCATATTCTTTTCCAAGTTTCCATCGTAATTGGGTGACCAAAGTTACCTTCCCACTTAATCATACAATCTTTAATTAATTCAGTTCCAGAGTCAATTTCAATTAAAGCATCATATATTCTTTTAATATGCATCATTCTTTGATCTCTAATTTGTATAATTAATTTTTCATCATCCTTTAAAGAAAAACCCATCTTGACATCTTTTTGCCATCTGGCTTGAAGTTGTGCGTGATAAAACCAATTATGAGCTATACCTTCCTCCCTTAATCTATCTAATGATTTCAGTTCTAGGCTATTCCCTTCTTTATTTAAAAGTTTATCATAGGGTACCACGTCTTGAATTTGTTGTATACCTACGCTCTGTATTGCGTGTCTGGGAACTGTCCATAAAGGAATTTTACCATTTAACTTATAATAATACTTTTTCCAGACACGCAAGACAGAGTTTCTTATTATATGCTCTTTAAAACCCCTATCCAATTTTTTATCATAAACTAAATACGCGTGGAGCCCGTATACTAACCCATATCCTTCTATATTTAATATTCTTTCATTTGTTAGATTAATCCAATCACTTATAGCCACTAGAACTGCTGCATAGTAATATAATTTAAAATTAGGCACTTTCAAACCACCTCTCTCTCTTGTGTCTTGAATAATTTTAAATTTGACCCTTGGTTTCTTGCCATCCCAAATGAATTTGTTTATACCTTTCTGCCATTCTTCAAGATTTCCATCCTTTTTAAGTATTGGTAACATTTGAAATAAAAATAAAAATTTCGGCAATACATTCATTTTGATAGCGGCTATTCTGCCCAACATAGATAATTGTAATTTTTTCCAATTCTCCAATTCTTTTTGTACTTTACACCATAAGAGTTCATAATTATTCTTATATAATTTACCATTTGAAGCTTCTATATAAATTCCTAAATATTTAACTTTTTTAACTATCTCGCATCCCGTTATTCTTTCCAAATCTTGTTTTAATTTATTATCAAAATTTTTAACCAACATCTTTGTCTTGGATAAATTTAGTTTGAAACCTGAAACTTTTCCATAATTTCGAATAATTTCCATCAAACTCTGAGCCGATTGTATTGGCTGAGTTAGCGTCACAAGTAAATCGTCTGCAAAGGCACATAATCTATAATCATGTTGTCTAATTTGTACCCGGAAGGAAGGAAGATTGAAGGGGAAAGGAAGGAGATGGACAAGGAAGGAGATTGAAGGGGGAAGGAAGGAGAGAGAGATTGAAGGGGAAGGGATGGAGATGGAAAGAAGGAAGATTGAAGGGGAAAGGAGATGGAGAAGGAAGGAAGATTGAAGGGGAAAGGAAGGAGAGAGAGATTGAAGGGGAAGGGATGGAAATGGAGAGGGAAATGGAAGGAAGGAAGGAAGATTGAAGGGGAAAGGAAAGAGATGGACAAGGGAGGAGATTGAAGGGGGAAGGAAGGAAGGAGAGAGATTGAAGGGGAAGGGATGGAGATGGGAGGAAGGAAGATTGAAGGGGAAAGGAGATGGAGAAGGAAGGAAGATGAAGGGGAAAGGAAGGAGAGAGAGATTGAAGGGGAAGGGATGGAGATGGAAATGGAAGGAAGGAAGGAAGATTGAAGGGGAAAGGAAGGAGATGGACAAGGAAGGAGATTGAAGGGGAAGGAAGGAGAGATTGAAGGGGAAGGGATGGAGATGGAAAGAAGGAAGATTGAAGGGGAAAGGAGATGGAGAAGGAAGGAAGATGAAGGGGAAAGGAAGGAGAGAGAGATTGAAGGGGAAGGGATGGAGATGGAAATGGAAGGAAGGAAGGAAGGAAGATTGAAGGGGAAAGGAAGGAGATGGACAAGGAAGGAGATTGAACGGGGAAGGAAGGAAGGAAGATTGAAGGGGAAAGGAGATGGAGAAGGAAGGAAGATGAAGGGGAAAGGAAGGAGAGAGAGATTGAAGGGGAAGGGATGGAGATGGAAGGAAGGAAGATTGAAGGGGAAAGGAAGGAGATGGACAAGGAAGGAGATTGAAGGGGGAAGGAAGGAAGGAGAGAGAGATTGAAGGGGAAGAGATGGAAGGAAGGAAGATTGGAGGGGAAGGAAGGAAGGAAGGAAGATTGAAGGGGAAAGGAAGGAGATGGACAAGGAAGGAGATTGAAGGGGGAAGGAAGGAAGGAGAGCGAGATTGAAGGGGGAAGGGAGGAAGGAAGGAAGGAGATTGAAGGGGGAAGGAAGGAAGGAAGGAGAGAGAGATTGAAGGGGAAGGGATGGAGATGGAGATGGAAATGGAAGGAAGGAAGGAAGATTGAAGGGGAAAGGAAGGAGATGGACAAGGAAGGAGATTCAATGGGGAAGGAAGGAAGGAGATTGAAGGGGGAAGAAAGGAAGGAAGGAGAGAGAGATTGAAGGGGAACGGATGGAGATGGAAATGGAAGGAAGGACGGAAGATTGAAGGGGAATGGAAGGAGATGGACAAGGAAGGAGATTGAAATGGGAAGGAAGGATGGAGAGAGAGATTGAAGGGGAAGGGATGGAGATGGGAGGAAGGAAGATTGAAGGGGAAAGGAGATGGAGAAGGAAGGAAGATGAAGGGGAAAGGAAGGAGAGAGAGATTGAAGGGGAAGGGATGGAGATGGAAATTGAAGGAAGGAAGGAAGGGAGATTGAAGGGGAAAGGAAGGAGATGGACAAGGAAGGAGATTGAAGGGGGAAGGAAGGAGAGAGAGATTGAAGGGGAAGGGATGGAGATGGAAAGAAGGAAGATTGAAGGGGAAAGGAGATGGAGAAGGAAGGAAGATTGAAGGGGAAAGGAAGGAGAGAGAGATTGAAGGGGAAGGGATGGAGATGGAGATGGAAATGGAAGGAAGGAAGGAAGATTGAAGGGGAAAGGAAAGAGATGGACAAGGGAGGAGATTGAAGGGGGAAGGAAGGAAGGAGAGAGATTGAAGGGGAAGGGATGGAGATGGGAGGAAGGAAGATTGAAGGGGAAAGGAGATGGAGAAGGAAGGAAGATGAAGGGGAAAGGAAGGAGAGAGAGATTGAAGGGGAAGGGATGGAGATGGAAATGGAAGGAAGGAAGGAAGGAAGATTGAAGGGGAAAGGAAGGAGATGGACAAGGAAGGAGATTGAAGGGGGAAGGAAGGAAGGAAGATTGAAGGGGAAAGGAAGGAGATGGACAAGGAAGGAGATTGAAGGGGGAAGGAAGGAGAGAGAGATTGAAGGGGCAGGGATGGAGATGGAAAGAAGGAAGATTGAAGGGGAAAGGAGATGGAGAAGGAAGGAAGATGAAGGGGAAAGGAAGGAGAGAGAGATTGAAGGGGAAGGGATGGAGATGGAAATGGAAGGAAGGAAGGAAGATTGAAGGGGAAAGGAAGGAGATGGACAAGGAAGGAGATTGAAGGGGGAAGGAAGGAAGGAAGGAGATTGAAGGGGGAAGGAAGGAAGGAGAGAGAGATTGAAGGGGAAGGGATGGAGATGGAGATGGAAGGAAGGAAGGACGATTGAACGGGAAAGGAAAGAGATGGACAAGGAAGGAGATTGAAGGGGGAAGGAAGGAAGGAGAGAGAGATTGAAGGGGAAGGGATGGAGATGGAAGGAATGAAGATTGAAGGGGAAAGGAGATGGAGTAGGAAGGAAGATGAAGGGGAAAGGAAGGAGAGAGAGATTGAAGGGGAAGGGATGGAAATGGAAATGGAAGGAAGGAAGGAAGGAATGAAGATTGAAGGGGAAAGGAAGGAGATGGAGAAGGAAGGAGATTGAAGGGGGAAGGAAGGAGAGAGAGATTGAAGGGGAAGGGATGGAGATGGAAAGAAGGAAGATTGAAGGGGAAAGGAGATGGAGAAGGAAGGAAGATGAAGGGGAAAGGAAGGAGAGAGAGATTGAAGGGGAAGACATGGAGATGGAAATGGAAGGAAGGAAGGAAGATTGAAGGGGAAAGGAAGGAGATGGACAAGGAAGGAGATTGAAGGGGGAAGGAAGGAAGGAAGGAGATTGAAGGGGGAAGGAAGGAAGGAAGGAGAGAGAGATTGAAGGGGAAGGGATGGAGATGGAGATGGAAGGAAGGAAGGACGATTGAAGGGGAAAGGAAAGAGATGGACAAGGAAGGAGATTGAAGGGGGAAGGAAGGAAGGAAGGAGATTGAAGGGGGAAGGAAGGAAGGAAGGAGAGAGAGATTGAAGGGGAAGGGATGGAGATGGAAAGAAGGAAGATTGAAGGGGAAAGGAGATGGAGAAGGAAGGAAGATTGAAGGGGAAAGGAAAGAGATGGACAAGGGAGGAGATTGAAGGGGGAAGGAAGGAAGGAGAGAGAGATTGAAGGGGAAGGGATGGAGATGGGAGGAAGGAAGATTGAAGGGGAAGGAAGGAAGGAAGGAAGATTGAAGGGGAAAGGAAGGAGATGGACAAGGAAGGAGATTGAAGGGGGAAGGAAGGAAGGAAGGAAGGAGATTGAAGGGGGAAGGAAGGAAGGAAGGAGAGAGAGATTGAAGGGGAAGGGATGGAGATGGAGATGGAAATGGAAGGAAGGAAGGAAGATTGAAGGGGAAAGGAAGGAGATGGACAAGGAAGGAGATTGAAGGGGGACGGAAGGAAGGAAGGAGATTGAAGGGGGAAGGAAGGAAGGAAGGAAGATTGAAGGGGAAGGGATGGAGATGGAAATGGAAGGAAGGAAGGAAGATTGAAGGGGAAAGGAAGGAGATGGACAAGGAAGGAGATTGAAGGGGGAAGGAAGGAAGGAAGGAGATTGAAGGGGGAAGGAAGGAAGGAAGGAGAGAGAGATTGAAGGGGAAGGGATGGAGATGGAGATGGAAGGAAGGAAGGACGATTGAAGTGGAAAGGAAAGAGATAGACAAGGAAGGAGATTGAAGGGGGCAGGAAGGAAGGAAGGAGAGAGAGATTGAAGGGGAAGGGATGGAGATGGAAGAAAGGAAGATTGAAGGGGAAAGGAGATGGAGTAGGAAGGAAGATGAAGGGGAAAGGAAGGAGAGAGAGATTGAAGGGGAAGGGATGGAGATGGAAATGGAAGGAAGGAAGGAAGGAAGATTGAAGTGGAAAGGAAAGAGATAGACAAGGAAGGAGATTGAAGGGGGCAGGAAGGAAGGAAGGAGAGAGAGATTGAAGGGGAAGGGATGGAGATGGAAGGAAGGAAGATTGAAGGGGAAAGGAGATGGAGAAGGAAGGAAGATGAAGGGGAAAGGATGGAGATGGAGAAGGAAGGAGATTGAAGGGGGAAGGAAGGAAGGAAGGAAGGAAGATTGAAGGGGAAAGGAAGGAGATGGACAAGGAAGGAGATTGAAGGGGGAAGGAAGGATGGAGAGAGAGATTGAAGGGGAAGGGATGGAGATGGGAGGAAGGAAGATTGAAGGGGAAAGGATATGGAGAAGGAAGGAGATTGAAGGGGGACGGAAGGAAGGAAGGAGATTGAAGGGGGAAGGAAGGAAGGAAGGAGAGAGAGATTGAAGGGGAAGGGATGGAGATGGAAGGAAGGAAGGACGATTGAAGGGGAAAGGAAGAAGATGGAGAAGGAAGGAGATTGAAGGGGGACGGAAGGAAGGAAGGAGATTGAAGGGGGAAGGAAGGAAGGAAGGAGAGAGAGATTGAAGGGGAAGGGATGGAGATGGAAGGAAGGAAGGACGATTGAAGGGGAAAGGAAGAAGATGGAGAAGTTAGGAGATTGAAGGGGGAAAGAAGGAAGGAGAGAGAGATTGAAGGGGAAGGGATGGAGATGGAGAAGGAAGGAAGATGAAGGGGAAAGGAAGGAGATGGAGAAGGAAGGAGATTGAAGGGGGAAGGAAGGAAGGAAGGAAGGAAGGAAGGAAGGAAGGAGAGAGAGATTGAAGGGGGACGGATGGAGATGGAAATGGAAGGAAGGAAGGAAGATTGAAGGGGAAAGGAAGGAGGTGGACAAGGAAGGAGATTGAAGGGGGAAGGAAGGAAGGAAGATTGAAGGGGAAAGGAAGGAGATGGACAAGGAAGGATATTGAAGGGGGAAGGAAGGATGGAGAGAGAGATTGAAGGGGAAGGGATGGAGATGGGAGGAAGGAAGATTGAAGGGGAAAGGAGATTGAGAAGGAAGGAAGATGAAGGGGAAGGAAGGAGAGAGAGATTGAAGGGGAAGGGATGGAGATGGAAATGGAAGGAAGGAAGGAAGGAAGGAAGGAAGGAAGATTGAAGGGGAAAGGAAGGAGATGGACAAGGAAGGAGATTGAAGGGGGAAGGAAGGAAGGAAGATTGAAGGGGAAAGGAAGGAGATGGACAAGGAAGGAGATTGAAGGGGGAAGGAAGGAGAGAGAGATTGAAGGGGAAGGGATGGAGATGGAAAGAAGGAAGATTGAAGGGGAAAGGAGATGGAGAAGGAAGGAAGATGAAGGGGAAAGGAAGGAGAGAGAGATTGAAGGGGAAGGGATGGAGATGGAAATGGAAGGAAGGAAAGAAGATTGAAGGGGAAAGGAAGGAGATGGACAAGGAAGGAGATTGAAGGGGGAAGGAAGGAAGGAGATTGAAGGGGGAAGGAAGGAAGGAAGGAGAGAGAGATTGAAGGGGAAGGGATGGAGATGGAGATGGAAGGAAGGAAGGACGATTGAAGGGGAAAGGAAAGAGATGGACAAGGAAGGAGATTGAAGGGGGAAGGAAGGAAGGAAGGAGAGAGAGAGAGATTGAAAGGGAAGGGATGGAGATGGAAGGAAGGAAGATTGAAGGGGAAAGGAGATGGAGTAGGAAGGAAGATGAAGGGGAAAGGAAGGAGAGAGAGATTGAAGGGGAAGGGATGGAGATGGAAATGGAAGGAAGGAAGGAAGGAAGGAAGGAAGGAAGGAAGATTGAAGGGGAAAGGAAGGAGATGGACAAGGAAGGAGATTGAAGGGGGACGGAAGGAAGGAAGGAGATTGAAGGGGGAAGGAAGGAAGGAAGGAGAGAGAGATTGAAGGGGAAGGGACGGAGATGGAAGGAAGGAAGGACGATTGAAGGGGAAAGGAAGAAGATGGAGAAGGAAGGAGATTGAAGGGGGAAGGAAGGAAGGAGAGAGAGATTGAAGGGGAAGGGATGGAGATGGAAGGAAGGAAGACTGAAGGGGAAAGGAGATGGACAAGGAAGGAGATTGAAGGGGGACGGAAGGAAGGAAGGAGATTGAAGGGGGAAGGAAGGAAGGAAGGAAGGAAGGAAGGAGAGAGAGATTGAAGGGGGACGGATGGAGATGGAAATGGAAGGAAGGAAGGAAGATTGAAGGGGAAAGGAAGGAGGTGGACAAGGAAGGAGATCGAAGGGGGAAGGAAGGAAGGAAGGAAGATTGAAGGGGAAAGGAAGGAGATGGACAAGGAAGGAGATTGAAGGGGGAAGGAAGGATGGAGAGAGAGATTGAAGGGGAAGGGATGGAGATGGGAGGAAGGAAGATTGAAGGGGAAAGGAGATGGAGAAGGAAGGAAGATGAAGGGGAAAGGAAGGAGAGAGAGATTGAAGGGGAAGGGATGGAGATGGAAATGGAAGGAAGGAAGGAAGATTGAAGGGGAAAGGAAGGAGATGGACAAGGAAGGAGATTGAAGGGGGAAGGAAGGAAGGAAGGAGATTGAAGGGGGAAGGAAGGAAGGAGAGAGAGATTGAAGGGGAAGGGATGGAGATGGAGATGGAAGGAAGGAAGGACGATTGAACGGGAAAGGAAAGAGATGGACAAGGAAGGAGATTGAAGGGGGAAGGAAGGAAGGAGAGAGAGATTGAAGGGGAAGGGATGGAGATGGAAGGAATGAAGATTGAAGGGGAAAGGAGATGGAGTAGGAAGGAAGATGAAGGGGAAAGGAAGGAGAGAGAGATTGAAGGGGAAGGGATGGAAATGGAAATGGAAGGAAGGAAGGAAGGAAGGAAGATTGAAGGGGAAAGGAAGGAGATGGAGAAGGAAGGAGATTGAAGGGGGAAGGAAGGAGAGAGAGATTGAAGGGGAAGGGATGGAGATGGAAAGAAGGAAGATTGAAGGGGAAAGGAGATGGAGAAGGAAGGAAGATGAAGGGGAAAGGAAGGAGAGAGAGATTGAAGGGGAAGACATGGAGATGGAAATGGAAGGAAGGAAGGAAGATTGAAGGGGAAAGGAAGGAGATGGACAAGGAAGGAGATTGAAGGGGGAAGGAAGGAAGGAAGGAGATTGAAGGGGGAAGGAAGGAAGGAAGGAGAGAGAGATTGAAGGGGAAGGGATGGAGATGGAGATGGAAGGAAGGAAGGACGATTGAAGGGGAAAGGAAAGAGATGGACAAGGAAGGAGATTGAAGGGGGAAGGAAGGAAGGAAGGAGATTGAAGGGGGAAGGAAGGAAGGAAGGAGAGAGAGATTGAAGGGGAAGGGATGGAGATGGAAAGAAGGAAGATTGAAGGGGAAAGGAGATGGAGAAGGAAGGAAGATTGAAGGGGAAAGGAAAGAGATGGACAAGGGAGGAGATTGAAGGGGGAAGGAAGGAAGGAGAGAGAGATTGAAGGGGAAGGGATGGAGATGGGAGGAAGGAAGATTGAAGGGGAAGGAAGGAAGGAAGGAAGATTGAAGGGGAAAGGAAGGAGATGGACAAGGAAGGAGATTGAAGGGGGAAGGAAGGAAGGAAGGAAGGAGATTGAAGGGGGAAGGAAGGAAGGAAGGAGAGAGAGATTGAAGGGGAAGGGATGGAGATGGAGATGGAAATGGAAGGAAGGAAGGAAGATTGAAGGGGAAAGGAAGGAGATGGACAAGGAAGGAGATTGAAGGGGGACGGAAGGAAGGAAGGAGATTGAAGGGGGAAGGAAGGAAGGAAGGAAGATTGAAGGGGAAGGGATGGAGATGGAAATGGAAGGAAGGAAGGAAGATTGAAGGGGAAAGGAAGGAGATGGACAAGGAAGGAGATTGAAGGGGGAAGGAAGGAAGGAAGGAGATTGAAGGGGGAAGGAAGGAAGGAAGGAGAGAGAGATTGAAGGGGAAGGGATGGAGATGGAGATGGAAGGAAGGAAGGACGATTGAAGTGGAAAGGAAAGAGATAGACAAGGAAGGAGATTGAAGGGGGCAGGAAGGAAGGAAGGAGAGAGAGATTGAAGGGGAAGGGATGGAGATGGAAGAAAGGAAGATTGAAGGGGAAAGGAGATGGAGTAGGAAGGAAGATGAAGGGGAAAGGAAGGAGAGAGAGATTGAAGGGGAAGGGATGGAGATGGAAATGGAAGGAAGGAAGGAAGGAAGATTGAAGTGGAAAGGAAAGAGATAGACAAGGAAGGAGATTGAAGGGGGCAGGAAGGAAGGAAGGAGAGAGAGATTGAAGGGGAAGGGATGGAGATGGAAGGAAGGAAGATTGAAGGGGAAAGGAGATGGAGTAGGAAGGAAGATGAAGGGGAAAGAAAGGAGATGGACAAGGAAGGAGATTGAAGGGGGACGGAAGGAAGGAAGGAGATTGAAGGGGGAAGGAAGGAAGGAAGGAGAGAGAGATTGAAGGGGAAGGGATGGAGATGGAAGGAAGGAAGACTGAAGGGGAAAGGAGATGGAGAAGGAAGGAAGATGAAGGGGAAAGGAAGGAGATGGAGAAGGAAGGAGATTGAAGGGGGAAGGAAGGAAGGAAGGAAGGAAGGAAGATTGAAGGTGAAAGGAAGGAGATGGACAAGGAAGGAGATTGAAGGGGGAAGGAAGGATGGAGAGAGAGATTGAAGGGGAAGGGATGGAGATGGGAGGAAGGAAGATTGAAGGGGAAAGGATATGGAGAAGGAAGGAGATTGAAGGGGGACGGAAGGAAGGAAGGAGATTGAAGGGGGAAGGAAGGAAGGAAGGAGAGAGAGATTGAAGGGGAAGGGATGGAGATGGAAGGAAGGAAGGACGATTGAAGGGGAAAGGAAGAAGATGGAGAAGGAAGGAGATTGAAGGGGGACGGAAGGAAGGAAGGAGATTGAAGGGGGAAGGAAGGAAGGAAGGAGAGAGAGATTGAAGGGGAAGGGATGGAGATGGAAGGAAGGAAGGACGATTGAAGGGGAAAGGAAGAAGATGGAGAAGTTAGGAGATTGAAGGGGGAAAGAAGGAAGGAGAGAGAGATTGAAGGGGAAGGGATGGAGATGGAGAAGGAAGGAAGATGAAGGGGAAAGGAAGGAGATGGAGAAGGAAGGAGATTGAAGGGGGAAGGAAGGAAGGAAGGAAGGAAGGAAGGAGAGAGAGATTGAAGGGGGACGGATGGAGATGGAAATGGAAGGAAGGAAGGAAGATTGAAGGGGAAAGGAAGGAGGTGGACAAGGAAGGAGATTGAAGGGGGAAGGAAGGAAGGAAGATTGAAGGGGAAAGGAAGGAGATGGACAAGGAAGGATATTGAAGGGGGAAGGAAGGATGGAGAGAGAGATTGAAGGGGAAGGGATGGAGATGGGAGGAAGGAAGATTGAAGGGGAAAGGAGATTGAGAAGGAAGGAAGATGAAGGGGAAGGAAGGAGAGAGAGATTGAAGGGGAAGGGATGGAGATGGAAATGGAAGGAAGGAAGGAAGGAAGGAAGGAAGGAAGGAAGGAAGATTGAAGGGGAAAGGAAGGAGATGGACAAGGAAGGAGATTGAAGGGGAAGGAAGGAGAGAGAGATTGAAGGGGAAGGGATGGAGATGGAAAGAAGGAAGATTGAAGGGGAAAGGAGATGGAGAAGGAAGGAAGATGAAGGGGAAAGGAAGGAGAGAGAGATTGAAGGGGAAGGGATGGAGATGGAAATGGAAGGAAGGAAAGAAGATTGAAGGGGAAAGGAAGGAGATGGACAAGGAAGGAGATTGAAGGGGGAAGGAAGGAAGGAGATTGAAGGGGGAAGGAAGGAAGGAAGGAGAGAGAGATTGAAGGGGAAGGGATGGAGATGGAGATGGAAGGAAGGAAGGACGATTGAAGGGGAAAGGAAAGAGATGGACAAGGAAGGAGATTGAAGGGGGAAGGAAGGAAGGAAGGAGAGAGAGAGAGATTGAAGGGGAAGGGATGGAGATGGAAGGAAGGAAGATTGAAGGGGAAAGGAGATGGAGTAGGAAGGAAGATGAAGGGGAAAGGAAGGAGAGAGAGATTGAAGGGGAAGGGATGGAGATGGAAATGGAAGGAAGGAAGGAAGGAAGGAAGGAAGGAAGGAAGATTGAAGGGGAAAGGAAGGAGATGGACAAGGAAGGAGATTGAAGGGGGACGGAAGGAAGGAAGGAGATTGAAGGGGGAAGGAAGGAAGGAAGGAGAGAGAGATTGAAGGGGAAGGGACGGAGATGGAAGGAAGGAAGGACGATTGAAGGGGAAAGGAAGGAGATGGAGAAGGAAGGAGATTGAAGGGGGAAGGAAGGAAGGAGAGAGAGATTGAAGGGGAAGGGATGGAGATGGAAGGAAGGAAGACTGAAGGGGAAAGGAGATGGACAAGGAAGGAGATTGAAGGGGGACGGAAGGAAGGAAGGAGATTGAAGGGGGAAGGAAGGAAGGAAGGAAGGAAGGAAGGAGAGAGAGATTGAAGGGGGACGGATGGAGATGGAAATGGAAGGAAGGAAGGAAGATTGAAGGGGAAAGGAAGGAGGTGGACAAGGAAGGAGATCGAAGGGGGAAGGAAGGAAGGAAGGAAGATTGAAGGGGAAAGGAAGGAGATGGACAAGGAAGGAGATTGAAGGGGGAAGGAAGGATGGAGAGAGAGATTGAAGGGGAAGGGATGGAGATGGGAGGAAGGAAGATTGAAGGGGAAAGGAGATGGAGAAGGAAGGAAGATGAAGGGGAAAGGAAGGAGAGAGAGATTGAAGGGGAAGGGATGGAGATGGAAATGGAAGGAAGGAAGAAAGGAAGATTGAAGGGGAAAGGAAGGAGATGGACCAGGAAGGAGATTGAAGGGGGAAGGAAGGAAGGAAGATTGAAGGGGGAAGGAAGGAGAGAGAGATTGAAGGGGAAGGGATGGAGATGGGAGGAAGGAAGATTGAAGGGGAAAGGAGATGGAGAAGGAAGGAAGATGAAGGGGAAAGGAAGGAGAGAGAGATTGAAGGGGAAGGGATGGAGATGGAAATGGAAGGAAGGAAGGAAGATTGAAGGGGAAAGGAAGGAGATGGACAAGGAAGGAGAATGAAGGGGGAAGGAAGGAAGGAAGGAGAGAGAGATTGAAGGGGAAGGGATGGAAATGGAGATGGAAGGAGGGAAGGACGATTGAAGGGGAAAGGAAAGAGATGGACAAGGAAGGAGATTGAAGGGGGAAGGAAGGAAGGAAGGAGAGAGAGATTGAAGGGGAAGGGATGGAGATGGAAGGAAGGAAGTTTGAAGGGGAAAGGAGAT
This sequence comes from Bothrops alternatus, assembly GCA_034064705.1. Taxonomy (NCBI): domain Eukaryota; kingdom Metazoa; phylum Chordata; class Lepidosauria; order Squamata; family Viperidae; genus Bothrops; species Bothrops alternatus. The sequence goes on along the minus strand of JARGCV010001402.1, from coordinate 10,154 downwards.
GGAGTAGGAAGGAAGATGAAGGGGAAAGGAAGGAGAGAGAGATTGAAGGGGAAGGGATGGAGATGGAAATGGAAGGAAGGAAGGAAGATTGAAGGGGAAAGGAAGGAGATGGACAAGGAAGGAGATTGAAGGGGGAGGGAAGGAAGGAAGATTGAAGGGGAAAGGAAGGAGATGGACAAGGAAGGAGATTGAAGGGGGACGGAAGGAAGGAAGGAGATTGAAGGGGGAAGGAAGGAAGGAAGGAGAGAGAGATTGAAGGGGAAGGGATGGAGATGGAAGGAAGGAAGGACGATTGAAGGGGAAAGGAAGAAGATGGAGAAGGAAGGAGATTGAAGGGGGAAGGAAGGAAGGAGAGAGAGATTGAAGGGGAAGACATGGAGATGGAAATGGAAGGAAGGAAGGAAGATTGAAGGGGAAAGGAAGGAGATGGACAAGGAAGGAGATTGAAGGGGGAAGGAAGGAAGGAAGGAGATTGAAGGGGGAAGGAAGGAAGGAAGGAGAGAGAGATTGAAGGGGAAGGGATGGAGATGGAGATGGAAGGAAGGAAGGACGATTGAAGGGGAAAGGAAAGAGATGGACAAGGAAGGAGATTGAAGGGGGAAGGAAGGAAGGAAGGAGATTGAAGGGGGAAGGAAGGAAGGAAGGAGAGAGAGATTGAAGGGGAAGGGATGGAGATGGAAAGAAGGAAGATTGAAGGGGAAAGGAGATGGAGAAGGAAGGAAGATTGAAGGGGAAAGGAAAGAGATGGACAAGGGAGGAGATTGAAGGGGGAAGGAAGGAAGGAGAGAGAGATTGAAGGGGAAGGGATGGAGATGGGAGGAAGGAAGATTGAAGGGGAAGGAAGGAAGGAAGGAAGATTGAAGGGGAAAGGAAGGAGATGGACAAGGAAGGAGATTGAAGGGGGAAGGAAGGAAGGAAGGAAGGAGATTGAAGGGGGAAGGAAGGAAGGAAGGAGAGAGAGATTGAAGGGGAAGGGATGGAGATGGAGATGGAAATGGAAGGAAGGAAGGAAGATTGAAGGGGAAAGGAAGGAGATGGACAAGGAAGGAGATTGAAGGGGGACGGAAGGAAGGAAGGAGATTGAAGGGGGAAGGAAGGAAGGAAGGAAGATTGAAGGGGAAGGGATGGAGATGGAAATGGAAGGAAGGAAGGAAGATTGAAGGGGAAAGGAAGGAGATGGACAAGGAAGGAGATTGAAGGGGGAAGGAAGGAAGGAAGGAGATTGAAGGGGGAAGGAAGGAAGGAAGGAGAGAGAGATTGAAGGGGAAGGGATGGAGATGGAGATGGAAGGAAGGAAGGACGATTGAAGTGGAAAGGAAAGAGATAGACAAGGAAGGAGATTGAAGGGGGCAGGAAGGAAGGAAGGAGAGAGAGATTGAAGGGGAAGGGATGGAGATGGAAGAAAGGAAGATTGAAGGGGAAAGGAGATGGAGTAGGAAGGAAGATGAAGGGGAAAGGAAGGAGAGAGAGATTGAAGGGGAAGGGATGGAGATGGAAATGGAAGGAAGGAAGGAAGGAAGATTGAAGTGGAAAGGAAAGAGATAGACAAGGAAGGAGATTGAAGGGGGCAGGAAGGAAGGAAGGAGAGAGAGATTGAAGGGGAAGGGATGGAGATGGAAGGAAGGAAGATTGAAGGGGAAAGGAGATGGAGTAGGAAGGAAGATGAAGGGGAAAGAAAGGAGATGGACAAGGAAGGAGATTGAAGGGGGACGGAAGGAAGGAAGGAGATTGAAGGGGGAAGGAAGGAAGGAAGGAGAGAGAGATTGAAGGGGAAGGGATGGAGATGGAAGGAAGGAAGACTGAAGGGGAAAGGAGATGGAGAAGGAAGGAAGATGAAGGGGAAAGGAAGGAGATGGAGAAGGAAGGAGATTGAAGGGGGAAGGAAGGAAGGAAGGAAGGAAGGAAGATTGAAGGTGAAAGGAAGGAGATGGACAAGGAAGGAGATTGAAGGGGGAAGGAAGGATGGAGAGAGAGATTGAAGGGGAAGGGATGGAGATGGGAGGAAGGAAGATTGAAGGGGAAAGGATATGGAGAAGGAAGGAGATTGAAGGGGGACGGAAGGAAGGAAGGAGATTGAAGGGGGAAGGAAGGAAGGAAGGAGAGAGAGATTGAAGGGGAAGGGATGGAGATGGAAGGAAGGAAGGACGATTGAAGGGGAAAGGAAGAAGATGGAGAAGGAAGGAGATTGAAGGGGGACGGAAGGAAGGAAGGAGATTGAAGGGGGAAGGAAGGAAGGAAGGAGAGAGAGATTGAAGGGGAAGGGATGGAGATGGAAGGAAGGAAGGACGATTGAAGGGGAAAGGAAGAAGATGGAGAAGTTAGGAGATTGAAGGGGGAAAGAAGGAAGGAGAGAGAGATTGAAGGGGAAGGGATGGAGATGGAGAAGGAAGGAAGATGAAGGGGAAAGGAAGGAGATGGAGAAGGAAGGAGATTGAAGGGGGAAGGAAGGAAGGAAGGAAGGAAGGAAGGAGAGAGAGATTGAAGGGGGACGGATGGAGATGGAAATGGAAGGAAGGAAGGAAGATTGAAGGGGAAAGGAAGGAGGTGGACAAGGAAGGAGATTGAAGGGGGAAGGAAGGAAGGAAGATTGAAGGGGAAAGGAAGGAGATGGACAAGGAAGGATATTGAAGGGGGAAGGAAGGATGGAGAGAGAGATTGAAGGGGAAGGGATGGAGATGGGAGGAAGGAAGATTGAAGGGGAAAGGAGATTGAGAAGGAAGGAAGATGAAGGGGAAGGAAGGAGAGAGAGATTGAAGGGGAAGGGATGGAGATGGAAATGGAAGGAAGGAAGGAAGGAAGGAAGGAAGGAAGGAAGATTGAAGGGGAAAGGAAGGAGATGGACAAGGAAGGAGATTGAAGGGGGAAGGAAGGAGAGAGAGATTGAAGGGGAAGGGATGGAGATGGAAAGAAGGAAGATTGAAGGGGAAAGGAGATGGAGAAGGAAGGAAGATGAAGGGGAAAGGAAGGAGAGAGAGATTGAAGGGGAAGGGATGGAGATGGAAATGGAAGGAAGGAAAGAAGATTGAAGGGGAAAGGAAGGAGATGGACAAGGAAGGAGATTGAAGGGGGAAGGAAGGAAGGAGATTGAAGGGGGAAGGAAGGAAGGAAGGAGAGAGAGATTGAAGGGGAAGGGATGGAGATGGAGATGGAAGGAAGGAAGGACGATTGAAGGGGAAAGGAAAGAGATGGACAAGGAAGGAGATTGAAGGGGGAAGGAAGGAAGGAAGGAGAGAGAGAGAGATTGAAGGGGAAGGGATGGAGATGGAAGGAAGGAAGATTGAAGGGGAAAGGAGATGGAGTAGGAAGGAAGATGAAGGGGAAAGGAAGGAGAGAGAGATTGAAGGGGAAGGGATGGAGATGGAAATGGAAGGAAGGAAGGAAGGAAGGAAGGAAGGAAGGAAGATTGAAGGGGAAAGGAAGGAGATGGACAAGGAAGGAGATTGAAGGGGGACGGAAGGAAGGAAGGAGATTGAAGGGGAAGGAAGGAAGGAAGGAGAGAGAGATTGAAGGGGAAGGGACGGAGATGGAAGGAAGGAAGGACGATTGAAGGGGAAAGGAAGGAGATGGAGAAGGAAGGAGATTGAAGGGGGAAGGAAGGAAGGAGAGAGAGATTGAAGGGGAAGGGATGGAGATGGAAGGAAGGAAGACTGAAGGGGAAAGGAGATGGACAAGGAAGGAGATTGAAGGGGGACGGAAGGAAGGAAGGAGATTGAAGGGGGAAGGAAGGAAGGAAGGAAGGAAGGAAGGAGAGAGAGATTGAAGGGGGACGGATGGAGATGGAAATGGAAGGAAGGAAGGAAGATTGAAGGGGAAAGGAAGGAGGTGGACAAGGAAGGAGATCGAAGGGGGAAGGAAGGAAGGAAGGAAGATTGAAGGGGAAAGGAAGGAGATGGACAAGGAAGGAGATTGAAGGGGGAAGGAAGGATGGAGAGAGAGATTGAAGGGGAAGGGATGGAGATGGGAGGAAGGAAGATTGAAGGGGAAAGGAGATGGAGAAGGAAGGAAGATGAAGGGGAAAGGAAGGAGAGAGAGATTGAAGGGGAAGGGATGGAGATGGAAATGGAAGGAAGGAAGAAAGGAAGATTGAAGGGGAAAGGAAGGAGATGGACCAGGAAGGAGATTGAAGGGGGAAGGAAGGAAGGAAGATTGAAGGGGGAAGGAAGGAGAGAGAGATTGAAGGGGAAGGGATGGAGATGGGAGGAAGGAAGATTGAAGGGGAAAGGAGATGGAGAAGGAAGGAAGATGAAGGGGAAAGGAAGGAGAGAGAGATTGAAGGGGAAGGGATGGAGATGGAAATGGAAGGAAGGAAGGAAGATTGAAGGGGAAAGGAAGGAGATGGACAAGGAAGGAGAATGAAGGGGGAAGGAAGGAAGGAAGGAGAGAGAGATTGAAGGGGAAGGGATGGAAATGGAGATGGAAGGAGGGAAGGACGATTGAAGGGGAAAGGAAAGAGATGGACAAGGAAGGAGATTGAAGGGGGAAGGAAGGAAGGAAGGAGAGAGAGATTGAAGGGGAAGGGATGGAGATGGAAGGAAGGAAGTTTGAAGGGGAAAGGAGATGGAGTAGGAAGGAAGATGAAGGGGAAAGGAAGGAGAGAGAGATTGAAGGGGAAGGGATGGAGATGGAAATGGAAGGAAGGAAGGAAGATTGAAGGGGAAAGGAAGGAGATGGACAAGGAAGGAGATTGAAGGGGGAGGGAAGGAAGGAAGATTGAAGGGGAAAGGAAGGAGATGGACAAGGAAGGAGATTGAAGGGGGACGGAAGGAAGGAAGGAGATTGAAGGGGGAAGGAAGGAAGGAAGGAGAGAGAGATTGAAGGGGAAGGGATGGAGATGGAAGGAAGGAAGGACGATTGAAGGGGAAAGGAAGAAGATGGAGAAGGAAGGAGATTGAAGGGGGAAGGAAGGAAGGAGAGAGAGATTGAAGGGGAAGGGATGGAGATGGAAGGAAGGAAGACTGAAGGGGAAAGGAGATGGAGAAGGAAGGAAGATGAAGGGGAAAGGAAGGAGATGGAGAAGGAAGGAGATTGAAGGGGGAAGGATGGAAGGAAGGAAGGAGAGAGAGATTGAAGGGGGACGGATGGAGATGGAAATGGAAGGAAGGAAGGAAGATTGAAGGGGAAAGGAAGGAGGTGGACAGGGAAGGAGATTGAAGGGGGAAGGAAGGAAGGAAGGAATGAAGATTGAAGGGGAAAGGAAGGAGATGGACAAGGAAGTAGATTGAAGGGGGAAGGAAGGATGGAGAGAGAGATTGAAGGGGAAGGGATGGAGATGGCAGGAAGGAAGATTGAAGGGGAAAGGAGATAGAGAAGGAAGGAAGATGAAGGGGAAAGGAAGGAGAGACAGATTGAAGGGGAAGGGATGGAGATGGAAATGGAAGGAAGGAAGGAAGGAAGGAAGATTGAAGGGGAAAGGAAGGAGATGGACAAGGAAGGAGATTGAAGGGGGAAGGAAGGAAGGAAGATTGAAGGGGAAAGGAAGGAGATGGACAAGGAAGGAGATTGAAGGGGGAAGGAAGGAGAGAGAGATTGAAGGGGAAGGGATGGAGATGGAAAGAAGGAAGATTGAAGGGGAAAGGAGATGGAGAAGGAAGGAAGATGAAGGGGAAAGGAAGGAGAGAGAGATTGAAGGGGAAGGGATGGAGATGGGAGGAAGGAAGATTGAAGGGGAAGGAAGGAAGGAAGGAAGATTGAAGGGGAAAGGAAGGAGATGGACAAGGAAGGAGATTGAAGGGGGAAGGAAGGAAGGAAGGAAGGAGATTGAAGGGGGAAGGAAGGAAGGAAGGAGAGAGAGATTGAAGGGGAAGGGATGGAGATGGAGATGGAAATGGAAGGAAGGAAGGAAGATTGAAGGGGAATGGAAGGAGATGGACAAGGAAGGAGATTGAAGGTGGACGGAAGGAAGGAAGGAGATTGAAGGGGGAAGGAAGGAAGGAAGGAAGATTGAAGGGGAAGGGATGGAGATGGAAATGGAAGGAAGGAAGGAAGATTGAAGGGGAAAGGAAGGAGATGGACAAGGAAGGAGATTGAAGGGGGAAGGAAGGAAGGAGATTGAAGGGAGAAGGAAGGAAGGAAGGAGAGAGAGATTGAAGGGGAAGGGATGGAGATGGAGATGGAAGGAAGGAAGGACGATTGAAGTGGAAAGGAAAGAGATGGACAAGGAAGGAGATTGAAGGGGGAAGGAAGGAAGGAAGGAGAGAGAGATTGAAGGGGAAGGGATGGAGATGGAAGAAAGGAAGATTGAAGGGGAAAGGAGATGGAGTAGGAAGGAAGATGAAGGGGAAAGGAAGGAGAGAGAGATTGAAGGGGAAGGGATGGAGATGGAAATGGAAGGAAGGAAGGAAGGAAGATTGAAAAGGAAAGGAAGGAGATGGACAAGGAAGGAGATTGAAGGGGGAAGGAAGGAAGGAAGATTGAAGGGGAAAGGAAGGAGATGGACAAGGAAGGAGATTGAAGAGGGAAGGAAGGAAGGAAGGAGAGAGAGATTGAAGGGGAAGGGATGGAGATGGAAGGAAGGAAGATTGAAGGGGAAAAGAGATGGAGTAGGAAGGAAGATGAAGGGGAAAGGAAGGAGATGGACAAGGAAGGAGATTGAAGGGGGACGGAAGGAAGGAAGGAGATTGAAGGGGGAAGGAAGGAAGGAAGGAGAGAGAGATTGAAGGGGAAGAGATGGAGATGGAAGGAAGGAAGACTGAAGGGGAAAGGAGATGGAGAAGGAAGGAAGATGAAGGGGAAAGGAAGGAGATGGAGAAGGAAGGAGATTGAAGGGGGAAGGAAGGAAGGAAGGAAGGAAGATTGAAGGGGAAAGGAAGGAGATGGACAAGGAAGGAGATTGAAGGGGGAAGGAAGGATGGAGAGAGAGATTGAAGGGGAAGGGATGGAGATGGGAGGAAGGAAGATTGAAGGGGAAAGGAGATGGAGAAGGAAGGAAGATGAAGGGGAAAGGAAGGAGAGAGAGATTGAAGGGGAAGGGATGGAGATGGAAATGGAAGGAAGGAAGGAAGGAAGATTGAAGGGGAAAGGAAGGAGATGGACAAGGAAGGAGATTGAAGGGGGACGGAAGGAAGGAAGGAGATTGAAGGGGGAAGGAAGGAAGGAAGGAGAGAGAGATTGAAGGGGAAGGGATGGAGATGGAAGGAAGGAAGGACGATTGAAGGGGAAAGGAAGAAGATGGAGAAGGAAGGAGATTGAAGGGGGACGGAAGGAAGGAAGGAGATTGAAGGGGGAAGGAAGGAAGGAAGGAGAGAGAGATTGAAGGGGAAGGGATGGAGATGGAAATGGAAGGAAGGAAGGAAGATTGAAGGGGAAAGGAAGGAGATGGACAAGGAAGGAGATTGAAGGGGGAAGGAAGGAAGGAAGGAGATTGAAGGGGGAAGGAAGGAAGGAAGGAGAGAGAGATTGAAGGGGAAGGGATGGAGATGGAGATGGAAGGAAGGAAGGACGATTGAAGTGGAAAGGAAAGAGATGGACAAGGAAGGAGATTGAAGGGTGAAGGAAGGAAGGAAGGAGAGAGAGATTGAAGGGGAAGGGATGGAGATGGAAGAAAGGAAGATTGAAGGGGAAAGGAGATGGAGTAGGAAGGAAGATGAAGGGGAAAGGAAGGAGAGAGAGATTGAAGGGGAAGGGATGGAGATGGAAATGGAAGGAAGGAAGGAAGGAAGATTGAAAAGGAAAGGAAGGAGATGGACAAGGAAGGAGATTGAAGGGGGAAGGAAGGAAGGAAGATTGAAGGGGAAAGGAAGGAGATGGACAAGGAAGGAGATTGAAGAGGGAAGGAAGGAAGGAAGGAGAGAGAGATTGAAGGGGAAGGGATGGAGATGGAAGGAAGGAAGATTGAAGGGGAAAAGAGATGGAGTAGGAAGGAAGATGAAGGGGAAAGGAAGGAGATGGACAAGGAAGGAGATTGAAGGGGGACGGAAGGAAGGAAGGAGATTGAAGGGGGAAGGAAGGAAGGAAGGAGAGAGAGATTGAAGGGGAAGAGATGGAGATGGAAGGAAGGAAGACTGAAGGGGAAAGGAGATGGAGAAGGAAGGAAGATGAAGGGGAAAGGAAGGAGATGGAGAAGGAAGGAGATTGAAGGGGGAAGGAAGGAAGGAAGGAAGGAAGATTGAAGGGGAAAGGAAGGAGATGGACAAGGAAGGAGATTGAAGGGGGAAGGAAGGATGGAGAGAGAGATTGAAGGGGAAGGGATGGAGATGGGAGGAAGGAAGATTGAAGGGGAAAGGAGATGGAGAAGGAAGGAAGATGAAGGGGAAAGGAAGGAGAGAGAGATTGAAGGGGAAGGGATGGAGATGGAAATGGAAGGAAGGAAGGAAGGAAGATTGAAGGGGAAAGGAAGGAGATGGACAAGGAAGGAGATTGAAGGGGGACGGAAGGAAGGAAGGAGATTGAAGGGGGAAGGAAGGAAGGAAGGAGAGAGAGATTGAAGGGGAAGGGATGGAGATGGAAGGAAGGAAGGACGATTGAAGGGGAAAGGAAGAAGATGGAGAAGGAAGGAGATTGAAGGGGGACGGAAGGAAGGAAGGAGATTGAAGGGGGAAGGAAGGAAGGAAGGAGAGAGAGATTGAAGGGGAAGGGATGGAGATGGAAGGAAGGAAGGACGATTGAAGGGGAAAGGAAGAAGATGGAGAAGGAAGGAGATTGAAGGGGGAAAGAAGGAAGGAGAGAGAGATTGAAGGGGAAGGGATGGAGATGGAGAAGGAAGGAAGATGAAGGGGAAAGGAAGGAGATGGAGAAGGAAGGAGATTGAAGGGGGAAGGAAGGAAGGAAGGAAGGAAGGAGAGAGAGATTGAAGGGGGACGGATGGAGATGGAAATGGAAGGAAGGAAGGAAGATTGAAGGGGAAAGGAAGGAGGTGGACAAGGAAGGAGATTGAAGGGGGAAGGAAGGAAGGAAGATTGAAGGGGAAAGGAAGGAGATGGACAAGGAAGGATATTGAAGGGGGAAGGAAGGATGGAGAGAGAGATTGAAGGGGAAGGGATGGAGATGGGAGGAAGGAAGATTGAAGGGAAAGGAGATGGAGAAGGAAGGAAGATGAAGGGGAAGGAAGGAGAGAGAGATTGAAGGGGAAGGGATGGAGATGGAATGGTAAGGAAGGAAGGAAGGAAGGAAGATTGAAGGGGAAAGGAAGGAGATGGACAAGGAAGGAGATTGAAGGGGGAAGGAAGGAAGGAAGATTGAAGGGGAAAGGAGGAGATGGACAAGGAAGGAGATTGAAGGGGAAGGAAGAGAGAGGAGATTGAAGGGGAAGGGATGGAGATGGAAGAAGGAAGATTGAAGGGGAAGGAGAGATGGAGAAGGAAGGAAGATGAAGGGGAAAGGAAGGAGAGAGAGATTGAAGGGGAAGGGATGGAGATGGAAATGGAAGGAAGGAAGAAGATTGAAGGGGAAGGAAGGAGATGGACAAGGAAGGAGATGAAGGGGGACGGAAGGAAGGAAGGAGATTGAAGGGGGAAGGAAGGAAGGAAGGAGAGAGGATTGAAGGGAAGGGATGGAGATGGAAGGAAGGAAGGAGATGAAGGGAAGGAAGAAGATGGAGAAGGAAGGAGATTGAAGGGGAAGGAAGGAAGGAGAGAGAGATTGAAGGGGAAGGGATGGAGATGGAAGGAAGGAAGATTGAAGGGGAAAGGAGATGGAGTAGGAAGGAGATGAAGGGGAAGGAAGGAGAGAGAGATTGAAGGGGAAGGGATGGAGATGGAATGGAAGGAAGGAAGGAAGGAAGGAAGGAGATTGAAGGGGAAGGGATGGAGATGGAATGGAAGGAAGGAAGGAAGATTGAAGGGGAAAGGAAGGAGATGGACAAAGGAAGGAGATTGAAGGGGGAAGGAAGGAAGGAAGATTGAAGGGGGAAGGAAGGAGAGAGAGATTGAAGGGGAAGGGATGGAGATGGAAAGAAGGAAGATTGAAGGGGAAAGGAGATGGAGAAGGAAGGAAGATGAAGGGGAAAGGAAGGAGAGAGAGATTGAAGGGGAAGGGATGGGAAGGGGAAGGGATGGAGATGGAAATGGAAGGAAGGAAGGAAAATTGAAGGGGAAAGGAAGGAGATGGACAAGGAAGGAGAATGAAGGGGGAAGGAAGGAAGGAAGGAGAGAGAGATTGAAGGGGAAGGGATGAGATGGAGATGGAAGGAAGGAAGGACGATTGAAGGGGAAAGGAAA
>JARGCV010001399.1:22500-51229 GCA_034064705.1 Bothrops alternatus | reverse complement strand
GGGCCGATGCATCCCCACGGGAAACCCGCCTGAAACTGAGCCGTAAGCCAGTCCTCAATTTGCAATCCTTTCTTCAGGCGCCGCAGTTACAAACGGCACCAAAACAAAAGGACGCTTACGACGGGTCCTCGCACTGAACGACCGTCGCAGCGTCTCACAGGTCGCACGATCACATTTTCGGGCAATTTGGCATGGACTTAAAACGAGGGCCGAAGACCCCTCTGGGGGAAGCGAGCCCCATTTGGCCCCCTCCGCAGCTGGTTTCCGACAAGCAAAAATCGGGGAGGAGGGAAGCCGTGTGATTCACTTAACAACCGTGTGTTTCGCTCAACAACGGTGTGATTCAATTGAAGCGTGAAAAACAGGCCTTTTTTTCAGAGTGGTTCCAATTTGAAACGGCCATTAAGCAAATTGTAATTTTGAAAGCCGGGTTAAGATGGGAGGCCACCAAGTTACCTGGAAGACGTAACTGAGGCTGGTAATAGAAAAGTCCTGGACAACAGGGAACAGATAACTAATGTCGTCTAGTTGCTATTATTATTATTATTATTATTATTATTATTATTATTATTATTATTATTATTGTTGTTGTTGTTGTTGTTGTTGTTGTTGTTTTGTTATTGTTATTCTTCTTGTTCTTGTTCTTGTTATTGTTATTAAGATCATATGGACACTTTGCACAGATTGGAAGAACTAAGAACACGCATTCCGTTGATAATTGGGATTGTCTGAATGCAATGGACGGGATTGTGCTGAGAGCGAGCCGGGATGCTCGGACTTTCTCAAAAATGGACTTTGCATCGTTCATGATCTGTCCAGCAACATTTGGGGAGAGGATAAACTAAGAAAGTGGGATATTTCTTGCTCTGGGTTGAAACATATAATGTTACCTAGTTGGGTAATCAAACGTCTGTCAGAAAAGAACCCAACTCAGAGCACCAAGGACTTCATAGTCCTTTTTCTCCTCCTCCTCCTCCTCCTCCTCCTCCTCCTCCTCCTCCTCCTCCTCCTCTCCACAAAGGATCAAGGATCTCACAACTTTTCTCCTCCTCCTCCTCCCCACCAACCCCAGTTCCAGCACTGATGATGTTACCTAGTTGGGTCATGAAATGTCTGCAAGAAAACAATCACGTTCACAGCACCAAGGAGCTCACAACCTTTTTCCTCCTCCTCCTCCTCCTCCTCCTCCTCCTCCTCCTCCTCCTCCTCCTCCTCCTCCTCCTCTCTGCAAACCCCTCTTCCTTCTAACACTGATGATGTTACCTAGTTGGGTCATGAAATGTCTACAAGAAAACTTGCACCCCATAACTCTTTTCCTCCTCCTCCTCCTCCTCCTCCTCCTCCTCCTCCTCCCTTCTAGCACTGATAATGTTACCTAGCTGGGTCATGAGACGTCTGCAAAAACTATGGCTGCATGTTTGATTGAATGCTTGATTGATTGATTGATTTCTACAGCCACCTCAGCAAACTCTGGCCCTCTTGCCATTCAAAACATACATTACAATTAAAATGTTCAGAACCATAAAAGTAGTAAAGCAGCCTTCAGACCCGGCAAGAGCACGAAAACACCGTTGCTGACCGCTTCCCCTCCTTCTCCCCCCATCCACAGAACACCCTGGAGCAGTGCAGCGTCTGTGCCAAGCCCATCATGGAGCGCATCCTGCGGGCAACCGGTAAAGCTTACCACCCTCACTGCTTCACCTGTGTGATTTGCAGCCGGAGCTTGGACGGCATCTCCTTCACCGTGGATGCCGGGGAAACATTCATTGCATCGAGGATTTCCACAGGTGGGAGGCGAGATTATTATTATTATTATTTTTGCAGAGCTTCCGGAGGGCTGGAGAAACGGTGGGGGGGGGGAGATACATGAAGGAAAAATAAACATGGGTTGAGTTCACATCACAGGACGAAACCCGGTTTAACAGAACACCAGGCCTATATTCCTTGTTTAATATCTTGAATGCCTGGCAGAGAATCCCTCTTCTTCCCCTTATACCAGGTGTAGGCAACCTTGGCTCTTTTATGACTGGTGGACTTCAATTCCCAGAATTCCTCAGCCAGCATGGGGGAACTATGGCCCCTTCATGACTCCTGGACTTCAACTCCCAGAATTCCTCAGCCAGAATGGGAGGGGGAACTGTGGCCCCTTCATGACTCCTGGACTTCAACTCCCAGAATTCCTCAGCCAGCATGGGGGAACTATGGCTCCTTCATGACTCCTGGACTTCAATTCCCAGAATTCCTCAGCCAGCATGGGGGAACTATGGCCCCCTCATGACTCGTGGACTTCAACTCCCAGAATTCCTGAGCCACCCTGGCTCAGCTTGGAAACCTCTCCCTTTCCTCTCAGCATGGCTGGCTCAGGAATTCTGGGAGTTGAAGTCCACCAGTCCATAAAAGAGCCAAGGTTGCCTACCTCTGGTACATCCCTACATATACGTAGCAAATAAATATTAAATATTGTCCATCTTGAATATATAACGGAAAGAGGAAGCTTGAGAGTTCACAAGGTTAATGCTGTATGGAATGAAACTCTGGCTGAATCTGGACGTTCTGCTTCGGATACCCCGGAGCCCCCTCCTCCTGGAAGGGAGCAAGGAAAACAGGTCGTGGAGAGGGTGTGTCGTGTCCCAGATAATCTTACACGGACCCTGCTCAAGCAGCGCTTCTGTGCTATGTCCTGCATGGGAGGGAGGGAACTGCCAATGATCTTTCCGGCCGTCCTAGAACATAAGAACCTAAGAAGAGCCATGCTGAATCAGGCCAAAGCCCATCGAGTCCAGCATTCTGTGTCACACAGTGGCCCACCAAATGTACATGGGGATCTTGAGCAGAAAGAGAAGGCAAAACCCTCCCTTTCCCTTGACCCCCAACAAATGGTACTCAAGGGAATCCTGCCTGCCTCAACCAACATAGAGGCGGCACATGGACATCCGTTTTAAGAACCACCGATACACTTGGCACCCATGAATCTGTCTGACCCTGCCTTGAAGCTGTCAAGGCTGACAGCTGTCACGACCCCTTCAGGAAGTGAATTCCATAAATCAACGACCCTCTGGGTGAAGAAATATTTCCCTTTCTTTGTCCTCACTTTCTTAGCTATGAGCTTTAGGGAGTCCTCACCACTCTCTGCACCGCCTTCCCGTCTGAAGCAGGGATGCCTCCAAACCAGACTGTGATGCTGTAGGACAGGATGCTCTCCATCGTCCCCCTGTAGAAAGTGGTCAGGACAGGGGAAGGAGGAAGACGTGCTTTTCTCATGCGGCGCAGAAAAGGCAGGTGCTGCTGTGCCCACTTCTCCCCTTTCCCACTGTTGAGTGCAATCCCACGTCCTGGGTAAGGACTCCAGAGGTAGACAAAAAGGCCAAATCCAGTCTGAACATCTGGCTGACTTTGCGACGATCCATAATCATCATCATCATCTATTGGAGCTATTCTAATCCAATCTGTTCCAGGGCTTAAGGGGATCTAACGCTTAAGACTTTTCTTTGTCTACCCAAATATTGAATTGTGGATATTTCTCTCCCCCCCCCAGGAAATTTGCCCCACGATGCTCCGTCTGCAAGGAGCCCATCATGCCCGCCCAGGGCCAGGAGGAAACGGTCCGGATCGTGGCCTTGGACCGCGACTTCCACGTCCACTGCTACCGGTGTGAGGTTGGTGCCTCCAGCCCCCTCCCTTTCTTGCTTTGCCGCCCCCCCTCCCCCCATTTGGAGTGGACCTTAGGAGGCCCAGGAAGTGCAGAATCCTGGCCTCCCTGAAAGGGCGAAACATCCTAGTTTAAGTCCACGGCTGGCCAAGGCCCAGTTCAGCCTTCCGCTGAAATAGAACAGCTCTGCTCAAGGTGGGCAGGTTGGAGATGGGTGGGCTTCAAGGGTGAGAATTCCTCAGGAAGGGAAGGGAAGGGAAGAGAAAAATGGAGCTAGGAATGGAAGGGAGGGAGGGAGGGAAGGAAGGAGGGAGGGAGGAACGGAGGGAGGGAGGAACAGGAGAGGAAGAGAGAGAGGGAGGAGAGGAAGAAGGAAGGAAGGAGGGAGGGAGGAAGAAGGAAGGAAAGAGGGAAGGAATGGAAGGAAGGGATGGAGGAAGGGAGGGAGGGGAGAGGAAGGAGGGAAGGAGGGAGGGAGGAACAGGAGAGAAAGAGAAAGAGGCAGGGAGGAGAGGAAGAAGGAAGGAAGGGGGAGGGAGGGAAGGAAGGAAGGGGGAGGGAGGAAGGAAAGGAGGGAGGGAGGAAGGAAGAAGGAAGGAAGGAAAGAGCTAGGAATGTAAGGAAGGGACGGAGGAAGGGAGGGAGGGAGGGGAGAGGAAGGAAGGAAGGAGGGAGGGAGGAAGAAGGAAGGAAAGAGCTAGGAATGGAAGGGAGGGAGGGAGGGGAGGAAGGAGGGAGGGAGGGAGGAAGAAGGAAGGAAGGAAAGAGCTAGGAATGGAAGGAAGGGATGGAGGAAGGGAGGGAGGGAGGGAGGGAGGGAAGAAAGGGGAGAGGGAGGAAGAGGAGGGAGGAAGGAAGGAAGAAAGGAAGGAAGGAGAGAGGGAGGGAGGAAGAGGGAGGGAGGGAGGAAGAGGAGAGGAAGAAGAAGGAGAGAGGGAGGGAGGAAGGAAGAAAGGAAGGAAGGAAGGAAGGAGAGAGGGAGGCAGGGGAGGAGAGGGAGGGAGGGAGGAAGAGGAGAGGAAGAAGAAGGAGAGAGGGAGGAAGAAAGGAAGAAAGGAAGGAGAGAGGGAGGGAGGGAAGGGAGGGAAGAGGGAAGGGAGGGAGGGAGAGGAAGGAGGCCCTCGGCCTCTAGAAAGACCCCCGTGGGGGGGCTCAGCAGGTGGGAATCGGGCTTTTCACACCTCGCCCCCCCTCCTTGCAAGGAGCGCCACACCCTGGTTGTGTCCGATCCGGTGAGGCCGAAACCGCAGGACCCCCCGACCCTTTCCCCCTTTCTCGCACCCTGCCCGGCCCCTCACCCCAGCCCTTCCCCTCCCGTGTCTCCCTGCAGGACTGCGGGGGTCTCCTGTCGGAAGGCGACAACCAGGGCTGCTACCCGCTGGACGGCCACATCCTCTGCAAGGGCTGCAACTCCAACCGGATCCAGGCGCTGACCGCCAAGGCCAGCACTGACCTCTGAAGGGGACGCCCGGCTCCTCCGGCTTTCCCGGGGACTCTCCTGCCCAGGCCGGACTACTGTCCACCCCCCCCCCACACACACACACAACCGGTTGTGCAATCTTTCAGCAAACACCCCCTCCCTCACCCCGGCTGTCTAGGGCTCTTTCAGGGGGTCTTTTCTGCCCCTCCCCTTGGAAAGGACCCCTCCCGGAATTCTCAGCGCAAGGGAGAGACAGGTCGGATTTAGATTCTGGGGTGTCGCTCCCCCCCAAAGTTCAGAGAACTTCAGAATGGGGGTGTCCAGGGTGAGGGGGAGTCCCTAGATGGGGAGGGAGAAAGTCACGGCCACACACCCCTTTCCACTTTGCATGCCTTTGATTGCACATCTGGCCTAACCATGATTCTTTTCTGGCACCTCATTTCGAGGATCTAGCCAAGATGCCAACATATATATATATATATATATATATTACATTTTTCCACTCTGTGCCTTTTCAACCACAATGGCCTAAGACGGGTGGGGGACCTGGGCTATTTTGTGACTGGTGGACTTCAACTCCCAGAATTCCTGAGCCACCCATGCCTGGCTGAGGAATTCTGGGAGTTGAAGTCTGCAAGTCATGAAAGGGGCCATAGTTCCCCCACACTGGGTCAGGAATTCTGGGAGTTGAAGTCCACCAGTCATGAAGGGGCCATAGTTCCCCCACGCTGGCTCAGGAATTCTGGGAGTTGAACTCCAGAAGTCATGAAGGGGCCCTAGTTGCCCCATGCTGGCTCAGGAATTCTGGGAGTTAAAGTCCACGAGTCATGAAGAGGCCATAGTTCCCCCATGCTGGCTGAGGAATTCTGGGAGTTGAAGTCCACCAGTCATGAAGGGGCCATAGTTCCCCCATGCTGGCTGAGGAATTCTGGGAGTTGAAGTCCACCAGTCATGAAGGGGTCATAGTTCCCCCATTCTGGCTGAGGAATTCTGGGAGTTGAAGTCCTCCAGTCATGAATTGGCCATAGTTCCCTCGTGCTGGCTGAGGAATTCTGGGAGTTGAAGTCCACCAGTCATGAAGGGGCCACAGTTCCCCCATGCTGGCTGAGGAATTCTGGGAGTTGAAGTCCACCAGTCATGAAGGGGCCACAGTTCCCCCATGCTGGCTGAGGAATTCTAGGAGTTGAAGTCCGCCAGTCATAAAAGAGCCAAGGTTGCCTACCCCTGCACAAAATGAATGGCTGTAACTTGAGGACTAGCTGCGCATCCAAATTCTCTCCTATCCATATCATCACCTCTTCTGATATTTTATAAATGCCTTAAAAAGGAAAGGAATCAAAGAAGGGAAGAAACCGATAAGAATTGGAGGCTGGGACCTTTGTTAAAGGGAGTCACACCTGATTTGACGACATTTCTTGCCCAGTTGCTAAATGAGTCACTCTTGGTCGTTAAAGTGAATCTGACTTGTTTCGTTGAGGAAGCCAGCTGGGCAGGTCACAAAAGAGGATCACATGTCCCGGGACGCTGCAATCTGTCGTAAATACACACCGGTTGGCAAGCGCCCATATTTTGATCATGTGACCAGCAGTCGTAAGTGTGAGGACCGGTCGCAAGTCCCCTTTGTCAGTGCCGTTGTAATTTTGAACAGCCGCTAAAGGAACAGTTGTAACTCCAGGGCTACCGGTATGAATTTATTTCAGGGTTTTGCGGTACGTTTACCCACATTTTCAACCTTGTCCCCTTGAAGAGAAATGGACTTCAACTCCCAGAATCCCCCATCCTCCAGCCCCGGAAATGATGAATAATTTCGCTGTTCCTTCCTCTGCCAATCTCTGGGTCATCCTCCCTCCCCAAATAGCCAGGACAGACCTGTCAGGAATGCCCCGGTCCGAATCTGCAGTTCTCCCTGCATTTAGACATCTAGCAACTCGGGGAGAATTTTTTAATGGGAAAAAATGTCTCCTGAGGAGCTACTTGTTTGAAGTGCAGGGATTTTGAAAGCGAGCCAGATTTTTTTAGCACAGGTATGTCAGCCTCCAAATCTTATGTTTCTATTCTCTCTCGTTGCTATCTCGGGGGGTGGGTGGGGTGGGGTGGGGAGGTGAGTTCGAATGCTGCCAAATCTGTAAGGTGTGAAGTTGAATGCGGTTGGATTTTTGCCTTCCCTGATGTTAGTTCCTGGAGTGTAGGAGAATATATTTATTGCAAAGCTTTATTTAATTGAGTGCCCCCCGGAAGTGCCTTTGGCCGAAGACATGTTGGGCCTAATTTACTAAAATGGGCAGCGAAGGGAAGACTGTAGACTAGGGCAGGGGTCTTCAAGCGTGGCCCTGTTATGACTTGTGGACTTCAACTCCCAGAACTCCTCAGCCAGGCATGCCTGGGTTGTTGTTGTTGTTGTTTTTCCCCTCCTACTAAAGCGGAGAGATTGCAGAGGAAGGGATTACAAGAGAGTACGCGAAGGCTTGCTGGAGGATTCTGGGAGTTGAAGTCCCCAAGTCATCAAAGGGCCACGTTTAGGATTAGGGTACTGTTGCTCAACCTGGATAAGTGGAAGGCCGCCTTGTCTTCAAGTTGTCCAAGTGGAGAAATTCCGTTCTAGAAACGTTGCTGACGATCTTCTTGTCTCTTCATTTTCAAAACCGAATCGTTAGGTTTTTTTTGTTTTGTTTTTTGTTTTTTGTTTATTAAAGCAATCAACATTAATCATAATACCATATTAAGAAGCATTCATCATAGATCATAAAATACAGAAGTATTAGTCTTTGTTTACGTTAAATTTGGTAAACATTCTTCACTCCGTATGTCCAGATTTAACTATAAGCCAGATACATTTTCTTTGATTGGTGTTTCTCTTGTATGTAGTCTATCCAATGTTTCCAGTCTATCATATATTGTTCATTTGAGCGATCCTTCAAATATGCCGATATTTTCGCCATTTCTGCCAAATTTATTACTTTCAAAGTCCAATCTTCCATAGGTGGTATTTCTGGCTTCTTCCAGTATTGTCCCACCAGCAGTCTCGCTGCTGTGATCAAGTTCAGAATTAAGTTCGTCTCTGTGGTAGTGCAATCTTTTATGATCCCTAACAAAAACACCTGAGGTAGAAATTCAATACGCTTTTTCAAAATGGTTTGAAGTGTCCACCATATCTTCCTCCAGTAGGCTTTAATTTTTCTTCTATCTTAATTCCTCTTAACGTTATCTAATCAGATGCTTCTAATGGCAAATGCAACCACTTTTCTTCTGCTTATCAAATTTCAGATTGCCACTTTTCACACAGAGTGTATTATATTAGCGCTAGATACATACAGAGGAGACACAGCGGTGGGGAGGGGGGGAGACATAAAATATACAGGTAGACCCTCAACTTATGACCACAACTTATGGCTAGCTGGGGAATTCTGGGTGTTGAAGTCCACAAGTCTTAAGAGTTGCCAGATTTGAAAGACCCCCAGATTTAAGCCGCTTTCTTTTAACTCTCTTGCAGCCCCCGTTTTTTTTGGGGAGGGGGGCGTATTTGGGAAGGAGGGACTGGAGAAGAATGATCTAGAAAAGGAAGAGGGGAAGGGAAGATCAATCTGACCGAGCAGGAAATAGATTTGTCGAAAAATAAACACGGGAACCAGATGAGAAGGGATCCCAAAGGGAGATTAAGAAATCGGATAGCGTGGGAAAGCTTCGTTCTTAAACATTTTGCAGCAGCAAAACAAACGACATCAATGTTTTTCCCCCCCAAAACTTTAATGGATGGGGAATTCCCATGGCTGACTGAGGAATTCTGGGAATTGAAGCCCATGCATGCCGGCTGGGAGATTCTGGGAATTGGAAGTTCACATATTCTGGCTGGAGAATTCTGGGAGTTGAAGTCCATGCATGCTGGGTGAGGAATCCTGGGAGTTGAAGTCAAACCATGCTGAATTCTGGGAGTTGAAGTCCAAGCCTGCTGAATTCTGGGAGTCGAAGTTCATGCATGCTGAATTCTGGGAGTTGAAGTCAAACCATGTTGAATCCTGGGAGTTGAAGTTCATGCATGCTGAATTCTGGGAGTTGAAGTTCATGCATGCTGAATTCTGGGAGTTGAAATTCAAGCATGTTGAATTCTAGGAGTTGAAGTTCATGCATGCTGAATTCTGGGAGTTGAAGTCAAAGAATACTGAATTCTGGGAGTTGAAGTTCATGCATGCTGAATTCTGGGAGTTGAAGTCAAAGAATGCTGAATCCTAGGAGTTGAACTCCAAGCACACTGAATTCTGGGAGTTGAACTCCAAGCATGCTGAATCCTGGGAGTTGAAGTTCAAGCACGCTGAATTCTGGGAGTTGAAGTTCATGCACGCTGGCTGGGGAATCCTGGGAGTTGAAGTCCACCCATCTTCAAGCTGCCAAGGCTGAAAAAACAGTGCCCCCCCCACTTGTTGCCCATCCACGCTTTGGGATGAGGCCACCAGGCTGAGAAAAGGAAGTCTTTGGGGCTGTTTCAAGTTTAATCAAATTTATATGCCGCCGGCATCATCTTCATCCCTGCCGGCATCTTCTCCTCCACCCAAAGCATGCAAAACCTGCTTTCATGAGGCACATTCCACCCACCGGATATCTTGGCAAATTTGGACCTGTCTTTACAGCCACAGCTGGCCAGGACCTTGAAACTCTTCATACAGGGAAATCTGGCTTTTGGGTGCCAGCTTGCCACTCCATGCAACCTCCCATGAAACTTCCTGACAGTGAGGACAGACAATGAGCCAGTGGGACAGCTTGCCACTTGAAATCATGGGCGCTCCATCACTGGAGGTTTTTAAAAAGAGGCTAGACAAGTCCCTTGTCTGAGAAGGTATAGGTTCTCCTGCCCGAACAGGGGGATGGACTAGAAGACCCCCCAAGGTCCCTTCCAGCTTCTATTCTGTTCGATCTCTAGGTATTCTGCAAAGCCACAGTCTATATATAAATCTCACCTGAATCTCTCTTTTGAGCAGAGATTCTATCAGGGATACAATCAAAGATCAGGTGAAGTATTACTACCGCTTTACAAGGCCTTGGTAAGGCCACACTTGGAATACGGCATCCGGTTGTGGTCACCACGGTGTAAAAAAGATGTTGAGACTCTGGAAAGAGGGCAGAGAAGAGCAACAAAGATGATCAGGGGACTGGAGGCTAAAACATATAAGGAACGGTTGCTGGAATTGGGTATGTCTAGTTTAATGAAGAGAAGGATGAGGGGGGATATGATAGCAGTGTTCCAATATCTCAGGGGCTGCCCCAAAGAAGAGGGAGTCAAGCTCTTCTCCAAAGCACCTGAAGGCAGGAGAAGAAGCAACGGATGGAAAATAATCAAGGACTGGTGGACTTCAACTCCCAGAATTCCTGAGCCAGCCTGGGGAGCTATGGCCCCTTTATGACTTGCAGACTTCAACTCCCAGAATTCCCCAGCCAGCCATGAATGATAGAGTTGGAAGAGACCGGAAGGATCAGCTAGTCCAGTTTTTCTCAACCCGGGCAACTTTAAGATGGGGAGGGGGGGACTTCAACTCCCAGAATTCCCCTGCCAATGGTTTTCCTACTTCCCAGCATCTTTGGGTTGAAACAATTTGAAGGTGCCATTTTAGAGTAGGAGGGTGTGGAACAGCTTTCGGGGGGAGGCAATCTCTGCCATTTCGCAGGCCCTTTGTCAGAGGATGCAATATAGGAGTAGGGATCCCCTTATTTTAAATGCAGAGTTTGCAATGAGGCAAAATAAAAATAACCCCCCTCTTCAAACCAGGAGCCGTTCCAGCCACTTGCTCACGAATATAGAAAACTGAAATAAAACGAACCTTTTGCATCTGGCGTTCCCGGGCTGTGTATTTTTCCTGAATCACCAGCATATATATTTTATATGTAATCAACAGGTATATATGGTGCCTTATTATACTTTTAAGAGAACCAAAAGTGCCTTGGCAAAAGATTCTCTATTTTCTGTGCATTTTTATTCCACGCAATGACACCCAAGTGTATTTTTTGTTGTTCTTCTTGACTTGGCTTTTTAAGACGGTTAACAATTTTTTGAATTGCCTCTGGTTTTGTTTTTTTATCCTGTGATAGTTTGCTAATTTTTCCACCACCACCGAGAGAAAAATAGGCACTGTTTCAAAATCTTTCTCTTTACTCTGGCCAAAGAACCACAGATATATACATACATATGTAAAAACTGTTAGCAAATTAATAAACTCTTGATACGCTTCCGTTTGGGGAGGTCTCCTGCGTGTTATTTCTTTTCCCAAAATGTGGCACAAGCATTGGGGGGGTGGCTTGCGCTATTTGGGACAGTGCAGCAGTCGTTAAGCGAATCACGCCGTCATGAAGTGACTCCGACTCCCCCCACCGACTTTGTTTCCTGGGAAGTTTGCAAAAAAGAGGATCGCGTAACCCCAGGACACTGCAAACTGTCATAAATATGAGTCGTTTGCCAAGTGCCTGAATTAAGTCACGTGATCTTGGGGAAGGCCGCGACAGTCGTGGTGTGAAAAACGGTCATCATAACGGTTGTCATTTTGAACGGTCACTAAGCCAATGGCTGTAAATCGAGGACTGCTTTTAGGGGTTTTTAAGAGCCTGCAATTCTGTGTCTTTCCGACAAAGGGGAGCCTTCCCACCTCCACTGCATGGAACAAAATGGATTTTATTTGGGAGGGAATGGGCAACATCTGCCCTAAATCCAGGGGTCCCACCCTAGTATAACATCCTAGTAAGAGCCACACCTGGAATGATGCAGCCAATTTCGGTCACAATACTACAAAAAAGATGTGGAGACCTTGGGGAAAAGTGCAGAGAAGAGCAACTAAGATGATCCAAGGCCTGGAGACTAAAACATACAAAGAACGGCTGCGGGACTTGGGTTTGGCCAGTCTAAAGAAAAGAAGAAACAGGGGAGACATGATAACAGTGTTCCAGTAGTTGAGGGGCTGCCACAAAGAGGAGGGGGTCACGTTATTCACCAAAGTACCAGAGGGCAGGACGAGAAACAATGGTTGGAAACTGACCAAAGACAGAAGCAACCTGGAATGAAGGAGAAACTTCCTGACAGTGAGGACAATCAACCAGTGGAACTACTTGCCACCAGAAGTCGTGGGCGCTCCATCACTGGAGGTTTTTAAGAAGAGACTGGACAGTCACCTGTCTGAGATGGTATAGGTTCTCCTGCTTGAGCAGGGGGCTGGACTAGAAGACCTCCAAGGTCCCTTCCAGATTTCTATTCTATTCTATTCTATTCTTTATTCTATTCTATATTCTATTCTTATTTCTATTCTATTCTATTCTATTCTATTAATTTCTATTCCACTTTCTATTCTATTCTATTCTATTCTATTCTATTCTATTCTATTCTATTCTATTCTATTCTATTCTACCCTTGCAGTCCTGTAGTGTTTCAAATCTGGGGTAGTCCATCGTGCACCGGACGCTTGAGGTCATCTGCAAAACTGGGAAGCACCTTCTAATTCTGTCCAAAATCAGACCTCTCCTGCAGGTACTGCTCTATATCACTGTTTCTCAATCTAGGAAACTTTAAGATATGTGGACTTCAACTCCCAGAATTCCCCAGCCTGCACGGATGGATGGATGGATGGATGGATGGATGGTGAATTCTGGGAGATCTTCCTAGCTCCTAAGATTGAAAATCTCAGTTCTAACCTAAGAAAGCCAGGCCAGATTTTCTGAGTCACAAGGAACATTTGCAAAGCTGGTAGGATGCTGGCTGGGGAATTCTGGGAGTTGAAGTCCACCCATCTTCCAAGTCCCCAAGTTTGAGAATGGAAAGAGTAGAGTAGAGTAGAGTAGAATAGAATAGAATAGAATAGAATAGAATAGACAAGAACAGAACAGAACAGAAGAAATTAGAATAGAATAGAATAGAATAGAATAGAATAGAATAGAATAGAATAGAATAGAATAGAATAGGAGAAATTAGAATAGAAATTAGAATAGAATAGGAGAAATTAGAATAGAATAGAATAGAATAGAATAGAATAGAATAGAATAGAATAGAATAAAATAGAATAGAATAGAATAGGAGAAATTAAAATAGAATAGAATAGAATAGGAGAAATTAGAATAGAATAGAATAGGAGAAATTAGAATAGAATAGAAAGTAGAATAGAATAGGAGAAATTAGAATAGAAATTAGAATAGA
The DNA here is from genome assembly GCA_034064705.1 of Bothrops alternatus. NCBI lineage: Eukaryota > Metazoa > Chordata > Lepidosauria > Squamata > Viperidae > Bothrops > Bothrops alternatus. Next base: position 37,999 of record JARGCV010001399.1, on the reverse strand, counting down.
ATAGAATAGAAGAAATTAGAATAGAATAGAATAGAAAATAGAATAGAATAGAATAGAATAGGAGAAATTAGAATAGAAATTAGAATAGAATAGAAATAATAGAATAGAATACAATAGAATAGAATAGGAGAAATTAGAATAGAATAGAAAATAGAATAGAATAGAATAGGAGAAATTAGAATAGAAATTTAGAACAGAAATAGAATAGAATAGAACAGGAGAAATTAGAATAGAATAGAATAGAATAGAATAGAATAGAATAGAATAGAATAGAATAGAATAGAATAGAATAGAATAGAATAGAATAGAATAGAATAGAATAGAAGAAATTAGAATAGAATAGAATAGAATAGAATAGAATAGAATAGAATAGAATAGAATAGAATAGAATAGAATAGAATAGGAGAAATTAGAATAGAATAGAAATTAGAATAGAAATTAGAATAGAATAGAAATAATAGAATAGAATACAATAGAATAGAATAGGAGAAATAAGAATAGAATAGAATAGAATAGAATAGAATAACAGAGTTGGAAGGGGCCTTAGAGGTCATCTAGTCTAACCCCCTGCTCAGGCAGGAGACCCCTCTACCATTCCAGACTCTCCGCTCTAACCCAGGAAAGCCAGGCTAGATTTTCTGAGTCACAATGAACATTCGCAAAGCAAGTAGGAGGGTAGAAGGGAAGGCTGGGCAAAAGAGAGCAGCCTGGAAATGTTGGCCAAACAACATTTGCCTTTCTCCCCCCCCCCACTTCCACCCCCAAATGCTGCAATTTTCTCTCTACGCCCCCCTCCCTCCCCTCCAGTTCATGTTTCCTGGAGAAATCTGCTTTTCCAAAAAAAGAAGAAGAAGAAGAAGAAGGGAAAAAAAACCTTGGCACAGCGGGGAGCCCCAGGCAGCCATGGCGAGCTCCCCCATCTCACGCTGGCACCGCCGAGCATCCCACAGAAAGGAGGCGAGTCGGGTCTGCGGCTGCCAATTAAGCAAAGCAGAAGCACAGCCTGGAAGTGGCTTCCCAGCTGTCTGTTGGTGCAACGTTCGGCCCACTTTCTTCATCTGGGTGGTTCCCATTTCCCCCTCTCTTGTCCGGGTTCTGGGTTCGGGTTTCACCCCTTGGGAGGCCCAGTGGGTGATTGCAAAGGGACCCCCTGGGCTTGTCAGGGGAGGTGGCTGAGATGCTCGTTTATTGTTATTTATATTCATATCGTGCTGCTTGGCTTTTTTTAATAAGGAGCAGGTGGCAAAGGGACCCAAGGCTTCTCTCTCTCTCTCTCTCTCTCTCTCTCTTTTTTTTTTTTTTTGCTTTAAATTGCTCCACGACAACCCGCCCTGCGAGGTAGGCTGGGCTGAGAAAGAGGGACTGCTTCAAAGTCACCCAGTTGGCTTTCGTCTCTCAGGCGGGACTCGAACGCAGCGTCTCCTGGTGATTGGGCCCAAAGTCACCCCGCCGGCTTTGACGCGGAAGGTCAGACTAGGTAATAGCATCAGTAGCTGATTAGATGATCAGGGGATATAAGGAACGGCGGCTGGAATTGGGGATGTCCAGTTTAATGAAGAGAAGGACGAGGGGGAACAGGATAGGAGTCTTCCAGTATCTCAGGGGCTGCCCCAAAGAAGAGGGAGTCAAGCTATTTTCCAAAGCGCCTGAAGGCCGGACAAGAAGCAACAGATGGGAACTCATCAAGGAGAGAAGCAACCTGGAACTAAGGAGAAACTTCCTGACAATGAGAACAATTAACCAGGGGAACTCCTTGCCTCCAGAAGCGGTGAATGCTCCAACACTGGAAGTTTTTAAGAAGAGACTGGACCGCCACTTGTTCGAAATGGGATAGGGTTTCCTGCCTGAGTAGGGGGTTGGACTAGATGACCTCCAAGGTCCCTTCCAACTATTATTATTGTTATTGTTAGGTATAGGGTTTCCTGCCTGAGCAGGGGGTTGGACTAGATGACCTCCAAGGTCCCTTCCAACTTTATTATTATTATTATTATTATTATTATTATTATTATTATTATTATTATTATTATTATTAGGTATAGGGTTTCCTGCCTGAGCAGGGGGTTGGACTAGATGACCTCCAAGGTCCCTTCCAACTTTACTACTATTATTATTATTATTATTATTATTATTATTATTATTATTATTATTATTATTAGGTATAGGGTTTCCTGCTTGAGCAGGGGTTGGACTAGATGACCTCCAATGTCTCTTCCAACTTTATTATTATTATTATTATTATTATTATTATTATTATTATTATTATTATTATTATTATTATTATTATTATTATATTCCCTAGCTGGGTCATGAAACATCTGCAAGAAAACCACCCAGCTCAGAGAGCACCCAGGAGCTGACTATTCCAGTTTTTGAAACAATGATTTTAAGACTTCCCACTTGTACCCAGAATTTTCTAACAGCACCCCTAACCCCCCATCCAGAGGTTCCCTCCTGCAATGGCCTCTTTGGGACCCAGCCAAGGGGGCAGCCCGAGATGCTTTCACAGATGCTGCCCTTGAGCAAAGGGGGTTGGACAAGATGACCTCAAGCATCTCTTCCTACTTTTAAGATTCCTGGTCTCCCAGAATCCCCCAGCCTTGCATGCTTGGAGCTGGGTGGACTTCCACTCCCAGAATCCCCCCAGCCGGCCGGCCTTAAGTTGCGTGGACATCGACTTGGGGAATTCTAGGAGTGGAAGTCCACCCAGCTGAAAAGTTGCCGTGCTTTTGATTTTGATTTATTTGCGACATGCGTTGGGCACCCGTCTGTATCCCTGTTGAGAAACACTCATTCTGCAGACCCAGGAGCGGAAGGACGACTGTGGTCCCCCTTCCCTGCCTGCAGAACCACCGGGTGGTCTCCTTTCCTTCCTTCCCTCCTTTTTTTTTTTTTGTAGATTTGGTTTGCAACCCTTGTTTTTCCCCCCCCCCCCCGAGGGGAAGGCAGCAGCATTCCTGGCATCAGGCCCCTCCATTCTCCAGCTTCTCCTGGGCTCCTCCTCCTCCTCTTCCCAGGAGGGGGGGCTGACAACCCCCCCCACCCCCGTCCACCCAGGCTCCCAAAACTGGGTGGATTTTTCTCAGCCTGGCAAAGGAACTCCCTCTTCCATTTTTTCTCAGCGGTTGCCCCTTCAGTGAATAAGCATTTTTCATTTATTTTTATTTATTTTTATTTATTTATTTTGGGGGGGGAGAAGGCTTCCCAGCTCAGAGGTTTAAATTTAGCCTGGGTGTTTCCCCCCCCCACCCCATCCCAGGCTAGACCCAGCCCCCCCCCACTCCCCTGCTTTCACCTCGGTGTTTAGCTGCCTCTTTGTCGGCATCCTCAGTCATCATCGGAGAAGGCTTGGCTGACCTCCAAGAACAAAATGTACTTGGCAAGCGTGCGGCACTTAATGTCTGCAAAACGTCGGGAGGCGAAGCCAAGAATTGCTAACTGGGTCATTAAACACGCAAGGAAGGGCCCAGGCTGGGCTCCCTCGCCCTTCGCTCTCCGGCCACCCCCCCTCCTCCTCCTGTAGAAGCCCCAGGGCAACCGGCCCCCCTGGCTACACCCCCCCCCCCCCGCAGGCAGGGGTGCCATCCATCCCTCTCCACTCTGGGGACCCTCCCCGATTCAATCAATCAGTCAATCAGGAAGGGATCTTGGAGATTTGAACACGGATCGTGGTACAGAGGAGCAGAATCGGAAGGGACCTTGGAGGTCATCTGGTCCAGCCCCCTGCTCAGGCAGGAGAACCTGGACCACTTCAGACAAGGGGCTGTCCAGTCTCTTCTTCCAAAGCTCCCAGGGATGGAGCAGCCACAATGTCTGGTGGCAAGGAGTTCCACTGGTTTGTTGTCCTCACTGTCAGGACGTTTCTCCTTAGTTCCAGGTTGCGTCTCTCCTTGGTGAGTTTCCATCCAAGTGGATTCTTCTCCTGCCGCCTTCAGACGCTTTGGAGAAGAGCTTGACTGCCTCTTCTTTGGGGCAGCCCCTGAGATATTGGAACACGGCTATCATGTCCCCCCCTCGTCCTTCTCTTCATTAAACTAGACAGACCCAGTTCCTGCAACTGTTCTTCATATCAATCAATCAGAATAGAAGCTGGAAGGGACCTTGGAGGTCTTCTAGTCCACCCCCCTGCTCAAGCAGGAGAACCTATACCATGACTCTCTAGCCTCTTCTTAAAAACCTCCAGGGATGGAGCGCCCACGATTTCTGGTGGCCAGCTGTTCCACGGGTTAATTGTCCTCACTGTTAGGAAGTTTCTCCTTCATTCCAGGTGGCTTCTCTCCTTGGTTAGTGTCCCTCTGTTGTTTCATGTTGGCTGGTCAGCCAGGTAGGGGAAGGGGCCTTGGGGTGCAGCGTTCAGAGGTGCGGCCAGATCTGAGGGTCCTGGATGGAGACCCTGACCGCCCCCCCCCCAATTGCACCTGGGTGTTTGCAATGGCCTTCGATGGGTTGCCGTCTTTCTCTGGGTGTTTGTGCCAAGTTCACATCAGTTCGCCAAGGTTAAGGCAGGATAAGGCAGCAAGGTTTGAAAAATAGAGGGCAGGAACATTTGACCGGGATGATATGGGGTCTCCTGCCTTGAGCAGGGGGTTGGGCTAGATGACCCCCAAGGTCCCTTCCAGCCCTAGGATTCCACGATTCAGTTTGGTTTAGCAGTTAAGGCAGCAGGTTAAAACTGGACGGTGGTGAGTTCTAGTGTTGCCCTGGGCGTGAAAGCTGACTGGTGGAGTTTGGGTCAGTCGCCAGGAGGCTATGAGTTCTAGTCCCGCATTAGGCATGAAAGCTGATTGGTTGAATTTTGGCGAATCACCAGGAGATGGTGAGTTCTAGTCCCGCCTTAGGCGTGAAAACCACTGGGTGGCTTGAGCCAATCGCCAAGGGGCTGTGAGTTCTAGTCCCGCCTTAGGCAGGAAAGCCAGCCGAGTAACTTTGGGCCAATAACCGGGCGATGGTGAGTTCTAGTCCCGCCTTAGGCATGAAAACCAACTGGGTGACTTTGGGCCAATCGCTAAGGAGCTGTGAGTTCTAGTTCTGCCTTAGGCATGAAAGCTGATTGGGTTAATTTGGGCAAATCACCAGGCGATGGTGAGTTCTAGTCCCACCTTAACATGAAAGCCAGCTGGGTGACTTTGGGCCAATCACCAGGCGACGGTGAGTTCTAGCCGCACCTTAGGCATGAAAACCACTGGGTGACTTGAGCCAATCACCAAGGGGCTGTGAGTTCTAGTGCCGCCTTAGGCATGAAAGCCAGCCGAGTGACTTTGGGCCAATCACTGGGCGACGGTGAGTTCTAGCCCCGCCTTAGGCGTGAAAACCACTGGGTGACTTGAGCCAATCGCCACGGGGCTGTGAGTTCCAGTCCCGCCTTCGCCATGAAAGCCAGCTAGCTGAGTGACTGACTGGGCCAGTCCTTCTCTCAGCCCAACCTACCTCACAGGGTTGTCGTTGTGCGGCATGTAAGAAGAGGAAGCCGTATTAAGGCAGATATTCTCCAATAAAGGCAGGATATAAATCAACAAACAAACCGACAAGTGTCCACCAATGCCGGGGTGGAGTTGATTGAGTTGTACCAACGCAGCCTCGGGGTGAATTCGCCCCTTCTTCCTGACCCCTCCCCGGTCTGTTTCTGAGACCCTCCAGGAAAAGCCCAGACTTGGGTGTGAAACCTGCCACTGCAGCCCAACACACTTTTGAGTCCCTGATTGTGCAACCCTTTGCCACGTGTCTGGAATTTTACAGCCCTGTTTTGCATCAGCCGCGTAAACATTTCTTGTTTTCCAGGATTGTTGGTGTGGTTTGATTTGTTTCTTTTTTTAAAATAAAAATAAAAACATTCCCCCAAATTCCACCCTCTAGTGAAGCCAAAGCCTTTGCCTTTTATTTTGCAGCTCTCTCTCGCCTGCAAACGCCGTCCCTGCAGTGCAGGTCCCTTCACCCAGACCTTGAATCCCCCCCCCACACCTCCGTTGAATTGCTCGGCCTGGCTTGTGGACAACCAGCTAGTGCGAAACCAGCTTTTAACCCTGATTAGATTGATTCCTCCCCCCGTGGTTTGGCATCCTAGCCGCTTGGCCGAAGCCCGGAGGCTGTCCTGCTGTCCTGTGTGTTGTGACAACTCTTGTGCCAATAATTGTGTAAGTTGCATCAATACAACAATTCATTTAGTGACGGTTGGAAGTTACAACGCCAAGGACAAAATGGGCTTGTGACCGTTTTTCACACTTACGACCGTTGCAGCCTTCCCATTCACCTTCAGATGCTTGACAACTGACTCACATTTACGACGGTCGCCGTGTCCCAGGATCATGGGATCCCCCTTTGCGACAAGCGAAGTCAATGGGGGAAGCTGGATTCATTTAGCGACCGGGTTGCTCACTTAACCACTGCAGTGATTCTCTTAACAACGGTGGCGAGCGAGGTCGTAAAATGGGACAAGTCCTCACTGTCTCGTTTAGAAATTTTGGGCTCCATTGTGGTCGTAAGTAGAGGACCACCTTATCCCCTGCCTCGTTTGCATATTTGATCGTAGCTATTTATTAAATTTGGGCAGATTAAATCACTCATTCGGTTTGCAAGAGCTCTGCTGTTGCCCAAGTGCATTTGTTCCGTGATTTATTTGCACGTTAAAGCAAATTATTTTAGCAAGATGAAAAAATCTCCTTTGAAAAAAAGAAAGGGAGGAAATACAGCTGGAAAATGTGCCACAAAGGCCTCCCTTCCAAAAGGAGCCACCGGTGTCCTGGAGGGGCTGCGAGCGCCTTTGAGCCTCAACTCCCAGAATCCCCCAGCCAGCAGGGAAGAGGGAAGGAAAGGAAGAGGGAAGGGGAAGGAAGAGGGAAGGGAAGGAGAGGAGAGGAGAGGAGAAGAAAGGAAAGGAAAGAAAGAGGGAAGGGAAGGGAAGGGAAGGGAAGGGAAGGAAAGGAAAGGAAAGGAAAGGAAAGGAAAGGAAAGGAAAGGAAAGGAAAGGAAAGGAAGAGAGAAGGAAAGGAAAGGAAAGGAAGAGGGAAGGGAAGGAAGAGGGAAGGGAAGGAAGAAGGAAGGGAAGGGAAAGGAAAGGAAAATAGAAGGAAAGGAAAGGAAAGGAAAGGAGAGGAGAGGAGAGGAGAGGAGAGGAGAGGAGAGGAGAAGAAAGGAAAGGGAAGGAAGAGGAAAGGGAAGGGAAAGGAAAGGAAAACAGAAGGAAAGGAAAGGAAAGGAAAGGAAAGGAAAGGAAAGGAAAGAGAAAGGAAAGGAAGAGGGAAGGAAGAGGAAAGGGAAGGGAAAGGAAAGGAAAACAGAAGGAAAGGAAAGGGAAGGGAAGGAAGAGGGAAGGGAAGGAAGAGGGAAGGGAAGGGAAGGGAAGGGAAGGAAAGGAAAGGAGAGGAGAGGAGAGGAGAGGAGAGGAGAGGAGAGGAGAGGAGAGGAGAGGAGAGGAGAGGAGAGGAGAAGAAAGGAAAGGGAAGGGAAGGGAAAGGAAAACAGAAGGAAAGGAAAGGGAAGGGAAGGAAAGGAAAGGAAAGGAAGAGGGAAGGGAAGGGAAGGAGAGGAGAGGAGAGGAAAGGAAGAGAGAAGGAAAGGAAAGGAAGAAGGAAGGGATGAGGGAGGAAAGGGAAGGCAAGGCAAGGAAAGGAAAGGAAAGGAAAGGAAGGGAAGAGGGAAGGAAAGGAAAGGAAAGGAAGGGAAGAGGGAAGGAAAGGAAAGGAAGGGCAGGGCAGGACAGGGAAGGGAAGGGAAGGAAAGGAAAGGAAGGGAAGAGGGAAGGAAAGGAAAGGAAGAAGGAAGGGAAGGGATGAGGGAGGAAAGGGAAGGGAAGGGAAGGGAAGGAAGAGGGAAGGGAAGGGAAGGGAAGGAAAGGAAGAGGAAAGGAAAGGAAAGGAAAGGAAAGGAAAGGAAAGGAAAGGAAGAAGGAAGGGAAGGGATGAGGGAGGAAAGGGAAGGGAAGGGAAGGGAAGGAAGAGGGAAGGGAAGGGAAGGGAAGGGAAGGGAAGGAAAGGAAAGGAAAGGAAAGGAAGAGAAAAGGAAAGGAAAGGAAAGGAAAGGAAAGGAAAGGAAAGGAAAGGAAGAAGGAAGGGAAGGGATGAGGGAGGAAAGGGAAGGGAAGGGAAGGGAAGGAAGAGGGAAGGGAAGGGAAGGAAAACAGAAGGAAAGGAAAGGGAAGGGAAGGAAGAGGGAAGGGAAGGGAAGGGAAGGGAAGGGAAGGAAGAAGGAAGGGAAGGAAAGGAGAAGAAGGAAAGGAAAGGAAAGGGATGAAACAAAGGAAAGGAAGGAAGGAAGGAAGGGGAAAAAAGGAAAGAAAGAGAAAGAAAAAAGAAAGGAAGGAAGGAAGGGAAAGAATTTGGAGACAACTTGGAGCAGTGTTTCTCAAAGGCCCCAGCCTGGCTGGGACCAGTCAGCCAAGGTTCACCCAGTCAAGTCCAGCTCCATCTTGATAAGGCGAGTGGCAGCCTTGCAGGTTTCCACTCCGGCTTCCACGCTCAGGATGTACTGCAAGGTCTTCTTGGGCTGGGTAATTCTCGCTTTACGACTGTTCGTTTAGTGACCATTCAAAGTCGCCACAGCGCTGAAAAAAGGGCCCTAGGACTGTGTTGTCACACTTTACGATTGTTGCAGCCTCCCTGCGGTCCTGTGATCAAAATCGGGACGGTGGTCAACTGACTCATATTTACAACAATTGCAGTGTCCCTGGGGGAGGTCACGTGATCCCCTTTTGCGACCTTCTGACGAGCAAATTCAATGGGGAAGCCAGATTCACTTAACGACCAGCGACTCACTTAACGACTGCAGGGATTTGCTTAACAATCGTGGCAAGGAAGGTGGTAAAAGGGGGCCATATTCGCTTGACAAGTGTCTCGCTTAGCAACGGAAATTTTGGGCTCGGCCGTGGTCGTAAGTTGAGGACTAACTACTGGAGAGCAAAATGAATCTTGTTGAGAAATCCTGCTTGGTGATCCAGCCCAAATTTCAGGGTCTCCTTACCAGTCTGTCCTCTGCTGGCCACAGCTTGGTACTGCAGCTGCCTTAAGAATATCAGCCTTGCTTCTAATCCTAAAGCTGGAAGGGACCTTGGAGGTCATCTAGTCCAGCCCTTCCCCAAGGCAGGCAGCCTTCTTCTAAGGTAATCCTGTTAAGTTTAATCTTTTTGTACGATCGTTTTACTTTCTTATCCTATCGTTAGTCACGGAGAGTCGCTGTAACAGTGAGATGGACAGTATACATTGAATTTTTTTTTCTGTTTTCTGCTTTTTTTTTTAAAATTTTTATTGTAATATATGTTTTGAATTATGAGCATCCCAGAGTTCTGGCTGAGATGGATGGCTATAGAAATAAAATAGTAAATCATAAAATAAAATAAAATATAAAATAATAAATAAAATAAAATAAAATAAAATAAAATAAAATAAAATAAAATAAAATAAAATAAAATAAAATAAAATAAAATAAAATAAAATAAAATAAAATAAAATATAAAATAAAATAAAATAAAATAAAATAAAATAAAATAAAATAAAATAAAAAATAAAATAAAATAAAATAAAATAAAATAAAATAAAATAAAATAAAATAAAATAAAATAAAATAAAATAAAATAAAATAAAAAATAAAATAAAATAAAATATAAAATAAAATAAAAAATAAAATAAAATATAAAATAAAATAAAATAAAATAATAAAATAAAATAAAAAATAAAAATAATATAAAATATAAAATAAATACAAAATATAAAATATAAAATAAATACAAAATATAAAATAATTGAAATAAAATAATAAAATGCAATATATAAAATGAAAAAATGAAATAAAATAATAATGAAATGAAATGAAATAAATAAAATAAAATGATAAAATAAAATGAAACAAATAGAATAAAATAATGAAATGAAACAAATAAAATAAAATGATAAAATGAAACGAAATAAACAAAATGACATGAAATAAAATAAAAATAATAAAAATAAAATCATGATTTGGGTGCAGGATTTGGCATTCTCTGCTTGGGTTTGCTTTATTTAAGAACAAGAATCATTGCAATATTTCTCAATGCAAAAACTTGAAGATGGGTAGAATAGAACAGAACAGAACAGAACAGAATAGAATAGAATAGAATAGAATAGAATAGAATAGAGAAAAGGAATGGAATGGAATGGAATGGAATGGAATAGAATAGAATAGAATAGAATAGAATAGAATAGAATAGAATAGAATAGAATAGAATAGAATAGAATAGAATAGAATAGAATAGAATAGAGAAAAGGAATGGAATAGAATAGAATAGAATAGAATAGAATAGAATAGAATAGAATAGAATAGAATAGAATAGAATAGAATAGAATAGAATAGAATAGAATAGAATAGAATAGAAAATATGAAATGGAATGGAATGGAATGGAATGGAATAGAATAGAATATGGAATGGAATGGAATGTAATAGAATAGAATAGAATAGAATAGAATAGAATAGAATAGAATAGAATAGAATAGAATAGAATAGAATAGAATAGAATCGAATCGAATCGAATCGAATCGAATCGAATCGAATCGAATCGAATAGAATAGAATAGAATAGAATAGAATAGAATAGAATAGAATAGAATAGAAATAGAGAAAAGGAAAGGAATGGAATGGAATATAATAGAATAGAATAGAGAAAAGGAATGGAATAGAATAGAATAGAATAGAATAGAATAGAATAGAATAGAATAGAATAGAATAGAATAGAATAGAATAGAATAGAAAAGAAAAGAAAAGAAAAGAAAATATGGAATAGAATAGAATAGAATAGAATAGAATAGAATAGAATAGAATAGAATAGAATAGAATATGGAATGGAATGGAATGGAATGGAATGGAATGGAATGGAATGGAATAGAATAGAATAGAATAGAATAGAATAGAGAAAAGGAATCGAATTGAATCGAATTGAATCGAATCGAATCGAATAGAATAGAATAGAATAGAATAGAATAGAATAGAATAGAATAGAATAGAATAGAATAGAATAGAATAGAATAGAGAAAAGGAATGGAATGGAATGGAATGGAATAGAATAGAATAGAATAGAGAAAAGGAATCGAATCGAATCGAATCGAATAGAATAGAATAGAGAAAAGGAAAGGAAAGGAATGGAATGGAATGGAATGGAATGGAATAGAATAGAATAGAATAGAATAGAATAGAATAGAATAGAATAGAATAGAATAGAATAGAGAAAAGGAAAGGAATGGAATAGAATAGAATAGAACAGAACAGAACAGAACAGAACAGAACAGAACAGAACAGAACAGAACAGAACAGAATAGAATAGAATAGAATAGAATAGAATAGAATAGGGACTTTGGAGGTCTTCTAGTCCAACCCCTCTCCCCACACACACTCAAGCAGGAGACTCAGTGGAGCTCCGTTGGGCTCCGTTGCGGTCCTCGCATTTAAGACTGGAGACCTGAAATACTTTTGCAAAAATCCATTTCAGCTTCCGGGGAGGCAAAGAAAAGAGACCTCTGGCTAACTCAGGTGGAACAAGGGCTTTTCCTGCCCCTTCCAGACTGGCTAGCCATGGGCCCATCATCCCCTGCCTCTCAGCTCCCTTCCCCAATGGGTAATCACGTGCCTTAGAAACCCATTATGGTCTCAGGGTATGAAGAGGAAGATAATTAAAGGCTGTTTGCTGGGCAGGATGGCAGTTCCTTACCTGCCCAGGAAATGAATCTCGGAGGCAATTTATTAAAAGTGGTGGATCAATAGCAGTCAATAAGGCACCTTAATAGAGTCAAGTGAAACCCTTAATGAAGAGAAAAACAGATGTTCCCGTCTCCACGTCTGGCACAAAGGCCCCCTAAGCCTCGGGAGTCTGACACCTATGCTGAAAAAAAGGCTCTGGGGGGAAATGGGAACTGTAGTCCATCCTGAGGCAGGGGGAGGAGGGGGTCAAAAAATCCAGAGTGGACCTTCCCCTGGAAGACATCTTGAGGCTGACTTATTCCAGCTGGTGCCGGCCAGACAACCTTAGACTACAGCTCCCAGAATTCCAAGGGAGCGTAGCATTTGGTTTGGGAATGCTGGGTGTTGTAGTCCAAATCTTGGAAGAGGCAGGTTGGGGAGCTTCAAAATCGGATGGTTGCTTGATTCTGGAGTTGACTGGAAGAGTTTTTCTTAACTTGCGATGTTTTAAAGGAGTGTGTCACACCTTTGGCAATTTGAAGATGGGTGGACTTCCACTCCCAGAATTCCTGAGCCAGCGTGGGGGAACTATGGCCCCCTCATGACTGGTGGACTTCAACTCCCAGAATTCCTCAGCCAGCATGGGGGAACTATGGCCCCTTCATGACTGGTGGACTTCAACTCCCAGAATTCCTCAGCCAGCATGGGGGAACTATGGCCCCTTCATGACTTATGGACTTCCACTCCCAGAATTCCTGAGCCAGCGTGGGGGAACTATGGCCCCCTCATGACTGGTGGACTTCAACTCCCAGAATTCCTGAGCCAGCATGGGGGAACTATGGCCCCTTCATGACTGGTGGACTTCAACTCCCAGAATTCCTGAGCCAGCATGGGGGAACTATGGCCCCCTCATGACTCGTGGACTTCAACTCCCAGAATTCCTCAGCCAGCATGGGGGAACTATGGGCCCTATTATGACTGGCGGACTTTTAAGTCCACAGGTCCTCACAGGGCCAAGTCGGAAGACTCTGCTCTAGAGGAAGAGAAGGGGAATAAAGCGATGGTGCCGGGTCTATTCAGCATTCCGGCAAGGGATGTTTTATTCGGAGGAATCCCAGCAAGGCTGAGCCTGGCTGGGGAGGCCTCTGAATGGGGGGTGTGGTGGGGAAGAGGGTGGCGAAGGCCGCATCCGCCCCGCTCTCTAAGGGCCATGAAATTTTTTGGAAAGAACAGCAGCAACACTCTGCAAATCAAATACATATTTTTTACAGCTTTCCAAAAAAGGCTGTATTTTTCCAAAACATCTCCTCAAATGTTTGCAGCCAGTTGCCAAGGGAACGATTCAGAGGCTGCCAGCTCCGGACTGGCGGTGGAGAAACTCAGAGGGAGGAGGAGGGTCGCCCAGCCGGATCTCCAGCTGCAGGCAATGCTGGGGGCCCTGGAGCCCCCATCTCAGGGCAGGGGCTTCCCTGGAAGGGAGGGGGGGAGGGAGGGAGGAAGAGAGGAAAGGAAAGGAGGGAGGGAGGAACGGAAAGGAAAGGAAAGGAAAGGAAAGGAAAGGAAGGAGGGAGGGAGGGAGGGAGGGAGGGAGGAAGGAAGGAAGGAAGGAAGGAAGGAAAGGAAAAGAAGGAGGAAGGAAAGGAGGGAGGATAGGAAAGGAAGGGAGGGAGAGAGGGAGGGAAGGAAGGAAAGAAGGAAGGAAGGAAGGAAGGAAAGGAAAGGAAAGGAAAAGAAGGAGGAAGGAAGGGAGGGAGGATAGGAAAGGAAGAGAGGGAGATAGATGGAGGGAGTTAGGAAGGAAGGAAGGAAGAAGAGGGGAATGAGAAGGGAGGGAGGGAGGGAGGATGGAAGGGTGGAAGGAAGGAAGGAGAGGGGAATGCCAAGAGGAAAGGAGGAAGGAAGGATAGATGGAAAGAAGAAAATAGAGGAAGAAAGGAAGGAAAGAGGGAAAGAAGGAAAGAAGGAAGGAAGGAAAGAAAGGAGGGAGGGAGGGAAGAAAGGAAGGAAATAGAGAAAGGAAGGAAGGATGGACGGAAGGAAGGAAAGAGGGAAGGAAAGGAAGGAGAGGGGAATGAGAAGAGGGAAGGAGGAAGGGAGGATGGATGGAAGGAAGGAAATGAAGGAAGGATGGAAGGAAGGAAGAAAGGAAAGAGGGAAGGAAGGAAGGAAGGAAGGAAGGAAGGAAGGAAGGAAGGAAGGAAGGAAGGAAGGAAGGAAGGAAGTAGAGGCAATGGGTAGAGGCTCCTCAGAGAGAGATCCAACCTAGATCTAAGGAAGAATTTCCAGACAGTGAGAACAATTAATCAGTGGAACTCCTCGCCTCCAGAAGCTTGGGTGCTTCATCACTGGAGAGATTGCACAGCCATTTGTCCAAAACGGTCCTGGATCTCCTGCTTAAGCAAGGGGTTAGACTAGAAGACCTCCTGGGTCCCTTCCCGCTCCCTTGTTCTGTTACCCCGAGACCTCCACATTGGCTCTTCCGTGGGGTTGCGTAGACAGAGAAGTACTGGAGCTTTAGCAAATTTGGAGAAGCCGTCGGTTCTTCTCCAGCAGATCCAAGGAATTGCCTTTAGCCTGATGGGAATTGGAGTCGTGTTCCCGGGAATTATGGGATGACTCAGCAAGGCGGGAATGCATTTCCAAGCTTTTCCACAGCAGTTTCCAACGTTTGAGAAAAAGTTTTCCGTGGAAATGTTCTCTCGAAGCCCCGCAGGAGAAGGTGGATGGGATCCTCACTGGAAATGTATTTATGGATCTTGGTCCCTCTTCTCCCAATCCTGGTTCTCCCGAATTTCCTCAGGGCGCAGGATGATGGTTTCTTGAGTTGGTTTGCTTGGTGGGACTGGATGAGGAGGTCCACCTGAGGGAGGTTGGATAATTTTATCATAAGAGGAAGGCCCAGGTAGCACATCCATCCAGAAGCAACAGATGGAAACTCATCCAGGAGAGAAGCAACCTGGGACTGAAGAGGGATTTCTTGACAGGGAGAACAATTCACCAGTGGAACCATCTGCCTCCAGAAACGGTGAATGCTCCAACACTGGAAGTTTTTAAGAAGAGACTGGACGGCCATTTGTCTGGAATGGTATAGGGTTCCCTGCCTGAGCAGGGGGTTGGACTAGAAGACCTCCAGGGTCCCTTATTATTGTTGTTGTTATTTCCAATGAGGTACATGCAGACCTCAGAAATCTAGTATTGGCTGTTGGATGATGGGAATTATAGTCCATTCCCAGAGGGCACCTGATAAGGAATGATACCCTCCCACAGAATTTTTTTATAATTCCAGGAGGATCAGAGCCACTGTGGGCTAGCAGTTAAGGTGCTGGCCTCCAGACCAGGAGATGGTGAGTTCTAGTCCCGCCTTAGCCATGAAAGCCGGCTGGGTGACTTTGGGCCAATCACCAGGAGACGGTGAGTTCTAGTCCCGCCTTAGCCATGAAAGCCGGCTGGGTGACTTTGGGCCAATCACCAGGAGACGGTGAGTTCTAGTCCCGCCTTAGCCATGAAAGCCGGCTGGGTGACTTTGGGCCAATCAGCAGGAGACGGTGAGTTCTAGTCCAGCCTTAGCCATGAAAGCCGGCTGGGTGACTTTGGGCCAATCCCCAGGAGACGGTGAGTTCTAGTCCCGCCTTAGGCATGAAAGCCGGCTGGGTGACTTTGGGCCAATCCCCAGGAGACGGTGAGTTCTAGTCCCGCCTTAGCCATGAAAGCCGGCTGGGTGATTTTGGGCCAATCACCAGGAGACGGTGAGTTCTAGTCCCGCCTTAGCCATGAAAGCCGGCTGGGTGATTTTGGGCCAATCACCAGGAGACGGTGAGTTCTAGTCCCGCCTTAGCCATGAAAGCCGGCTGGGTGACTTTGGGCCAAT
>JARGCV010001399.1:0-20000 GCA_034064705.1 Bothrops alternatus | reverse complement strand
CCAGTTGATATTGTATATCTTGACTTTCAAAAGGCTTTTGACAAAGTCCCTCACCAAAGGCTCCTAAAAAAGCTCTCCAGCCACGGAATGAGAGGACAGGTCTTGTCCTGGATTGGTAACTGGCTAAATTGTAGGAAGCAAAGGGTGGCAATAAATGGACAATTCTCCGGATGGAAAGAAGAGAGAAGTGGTGTACCCCAAGGTTCAGTTTTGGGACCTTTACTTTTTAATTTATTCATCAATGATCTGGATGTAGAAGTAAATAGTGAGGTAGCAAAGTTTGCTGATGACACTAAATTGTTCCGGGTTGTGAAAAGTGAAACTGATTGTCGGGAGCTCCAGAAGGATCTCTCGAAATTGTGTGAGTGGGCAACAAAGTGGCAAATGCATTTTAACCTAAACAAGTGCAAAGTTATGCACATCGGGGCAAAGAACCCCAATTATACTTACCAACTGATGGGGACCAAACTTTCTGAGACAACCCAAGAAAGGGATCTTGGGGTTTTGGTGGACAGCTCGATGAAGATGTCAACCCAATGCGCAGCAGCAGTAAAAAAAAGCAAATTCCATGCTTGGCATGATTAGGAAGGGAACCGAAAATAAGTCAGCAAGTGTTGTATTGCCTCTGTACAAATCGATGGTGAGACCACACTTGGAGTACTGTGTACAGTTCTGGTCACCGCACCTCAAGAAGGATATAATGGAACTGGAAAAGGTGCAAAAAAGGGCAACAAGAATGATCAAGGAAATGGAGCGCCTCCCTTATGAAACCAGATTGCAACACCTTGGTCTCTTCAGCCTTGAAAGACGGCGTTTAAGGGGTGACTTGATCGAAGTGTGTAAAATCATGCATGGGATAGAAAAGGTGGATAGAGGAAAATTCTTTTCTCTATCACACAATACGAGGACAAGGGGGCACTCCCTAAAGCTCATAGCTAAGAAAGTGAGGACAAATAAAGGGAAATATTTCTTCACCCAGAGGGTCGTTGATTTATGGAATTCACTTCCTGAAGGGGTCGTGACAGCTGTCAGCCTTGACAGCTTCAAGGCAGGGTCAGAAAGGTTCATGGAGGCCAAGTGTATCGGTGGCTATTAAAACGGATGTCCATGTGCCGCCTCTCTGTTGGTTGAGGCAGGCAGGATTCCCTTGAGTCCCATTTGTTGGGGGTCAAGGGAAAAGGAGGGTTTTGCCTTCTCTTTCTGCTCAAGATCCCCATGGACAATTGGTGGGCCGCTGTGTGTCACAGAAGGCTGGACTCGATGGGCTTTGGCCTGATTCAGCATGGCTCTTCTTATGTTCTTATGTTCTTATGTCTCTTCTTAAAAACCTCCAGTGTTGCAGCAGTCACAGCTTCTGGAGGCAGGATGTTCCACTGGTTAATTGTTCTCACTGTCAGGAAGAATAGCTTGACTCCCTCTTCTTTGGGGCAGCCCCTGAGAGATTGGAAGGCTGCTATCATGTCCCCCCCTCGTCCTTCTCTTCGTTAAACTAGACATACCCAATTCCAGCAGCCATTCCTTGTATGTTTTAGCCTCCAGTTCCCTGATCATCTTTTTTGCTCTTCTCTGCACTCTCTCTAGAGTCTCAATACCTTTTTTACATCGTGGTGACCAAAACTGGATGCAGTACTCCACGTGTGGCCTTACCAAGGCCTTGTAAAGTGGTATTAAGACTTCACCTGATCTTGATTCTATCCCTCTGTTAATGCAGCCCAGCACTGTGTTGGCCTTTTTGGCAGCTGCAGCACACGGCTGGCTCATATTTAAGGGATCGTCCACTAGGACTCCGAGGTCCCTCTCCCAGTTGCTACTATTGAGCAAGGTACCCCCTATACTATACCTGTACATTTGGTTTTTCTTGCCTAAATGTAGAACCTTCCTTTTTTCACCCTTGAATTTCATTTTGTTAGAGAGCGCCCAGTGTTCGAGTCTGTCCAGATCCTCCTGTATCCTAAGCCCGTCTTCTGGAGTGTTGGCTATTCCTGCCAGCTTGGTGTCATCTGCAAATGTGATGAGTTTCCCCATCTATCCCCTGGTCCAGATCGTTGATGAAGATGTTGAAGAGCCCTGGGGCCAGTTAGGATTGAAGGTCTCTACTTAGCGAAGGAACTCAAATCCAGCAGATGGTTGTCTAGCTTCCAAGCACACACACCCACACCCACCCAAGGAAGGAGTCCACTCCCTGCTTTGGTAGCAACCCCCTTTTTCCAACTCATCTTCCTTTTGGGAAGTTTCTCCTAAATTTTAACTGACGTTCCTTCCTGGAACCGAAGCCAAGTCTTCTACACCCTGGTTTCAGAACAGGGTGAGACTTTCCAGATGATTGCAGAAGGATCCCAACTCTCCATTCTCATCTCAACCTGCCAGCCAGCTCTCTTTATAAGTCCTAATAGCCAAGCAGCAATTAAACCATGGATTGGTTTTGCATTCCTTTTCCTGCTGAAGCAGGGGGTTGGACTAGATGACCTCCAGGGTCCCGTCCAACTCATTCTGTTAATCACCTGCCTCCAGAAGCTGTGAATGCTCCATCACTGGAGGTTTTCGAGAAGAGATTGGACGGCCTCTTGTCGGAAATGGGATAGGGCCCCCTGCTCGAGCAGGGGGTTGGACTAGATGACCTCGAAGACCCCTTCCAACTCTGTCATTCTCTGTTCTAAATCTTCCCATTTTTCTGAATCTTTCCTTTTGGCATCCAGAATAAGACTGAAGACGCTGGATGGGCCTGGCCAAAAATAATTAAGAGTAGAAAGATTATTATTTCCCCGATCTCTGGGAATCCAGTGTCTATTAATGCAAGATATATGTTTTTCTATCACTGCTTCTTTGAAATTCAGGGTTGTTTGATTTGAAAGGAAAGGATGGGTCGGGTCCTTAAGGGGTTTCCCGGAAAAGGATCAGAGATTTTGAAGACAGGATTGCACAGCCATGTGTTCGGGATGGCCTGAGAGGGGCCTGGATAGGGGGCTGGACTAGAAGACCTCAGATGTCCCTTTCAGCTCTAGAAGGCAATGATTCTAGGACGGGTACAGGTCATCCTCGACTTAGATCAGGGCCGGGGAACCTTGGCTCTTTTATGACTTGGGGGAATTATGGCCCCTTGGTGACTCATGGACTTCAACTCCCAGAATTCCTCAGCCAACATGGGGAACTATGGCCCCTTCATGACTCGTGGACTTCAACTCCCAGAATTCCTCAGCCAGCATGGGGGAACTAGGGCCCCTTCATGACTCGTGGACTTCAACTCCCAGAATTCCTCAGCCAACATGGGGGAACTATGGCCCCTTCATGACTCGTGGACTTCAACTCCCAGAATTCCTCAGCCAGCATGGGGGAACTAGGGCCCCTTCATGACTTGCAGACTTCAACTCCCAGAATTCCTGAGCCAGCATGGGGGAGCTATGGCCCCCTCATGATTCGTGGACTTCAACTCCCAGAATTCCTGAGCCAGCCATGACTTGTGGATTTCAACTCCAAGCATGGCTGGCTCAGGAATTCTGGGAGCTGAAGTCCACGTATTCCGGCTGGGGAATTCTGGGAATTGAAGTCCCCCCAACCCTCTTCAAATTGCCAGACACTTTGCTGAGTGCCTTGTAAAGTCCCAGCCACGGCTCTGCCAGGCTTCCGGTCTTCACTCACGCCATCCTGAAGTCCACAAGAGACTCCTGGAAACAGACTAGATCCCTTTCTCCCCCGAGGTCACGGTGACCCAGACGCGGGGCAAGAATCCACAGGTCTTCTGCTTGAATGAACCTTGGAGAGGAACTTTCTCCCAGCGGCCAAACCACAGGGAAAGAAAACAAACAAGGCCTTTCAGAGGAGTCGCCCCAATGGAGGATGGAGGGTTGTTGTTGTTTTTTTTCTTTCCAATTTTATTTTTCTTTTATTTTTTTTAAATGGAATAGCCCGGGGGCTCTCTGGCACAGTCACTTCCAGCGCTGCAAAGAAGCATTTTCAGGCCCAAGTGAGCGTGCAACAAGGAGAGAAGTGGGCTTGGCGGTTCCCAAGCCTTCTGTTTTTCCAGAGCGAAGCGCCTAGGACGCAATTCATGTCTTCAATTATGATTATGGCCAATCCCGCTAGAGTGTTTAGCCTCTTCCCCTTGGCAGCCGCAATCCAGGCCCTGCGCAAACCTCCCCGGGGGCTTTGCCTACTGCTTCTGCGTCCGCTTGGAGAGCGGCCACAGCAGCCAAACATCTGGCGGAGTTGCTCGAAAAGCAAAACTGCACGCCTGCCAGCTCCCAAGTCTCTCCCTCGTTCAGCCTCCTTCCTGCTCCTTCGACCTTCAGAGAGGCTAACGGGGAAGCTGCCAGGCTACAACCTGGGAGCTGAGTTCTAGTGCTGCCTTAGCCAGCTGGGTGACTTTGGGCCAATCCCCAGGAGATGGTGAGTTCTAGTCCCACCAGAATAGAATAGAATAGAATAGAATAGAATAGAATAGAATAGAATAGAATAGAATAGAATAGAATAGAATAGAATAGAATAGAATAGAATAGAATAGAGAAAAGGAACAGAATAGAATAGAATAGAATAGAATAGAGAAAAGGAACAGAACAGAACAGAATAGAATACAACATGGAACGGAATAGAATGGAATAGAATAGAATAGAATAGAATAGAATAGAATAGAATAGAATAGAATAGAATAGAATAGAGAAAAGGAACAGAATAGAATAGAATAGAATAGAATAGAATAGAATAGAATAGAATAGAATAGAATAGAATAGAATAGAATAGAATAGAATAGAATAGAGAAAAGGAACAGAACAGAACAGAATAGAATACAACATGGAACGGAATAGAATAGAATAGAATAGAATAGAATAGAATAGAATAGAATAGAATAGAATAGAATAGAATAGAATAGAATAGAATAGAATAGAATAGAATAGAATAGAATAGAATAGAATAGAGAAAAGGAACAGAACAGAACAGAATAGAATACAACATGGAATGGAATAGAATGGAATAGAATAGAATAGAATAGAATAGAATAGAATAGAATAGAATAGAATAGAATAGAATAGAATAGAATAGAATAGAATAGAATAGAATAGAATAGAATAGAGAAAAGGAACAGAATAGAATAGAATAGAATAGAGAAAAGGAACAGAACAGAACAGAATAGAATACAACATGGAACGGAATAGAATAGAATAGAATAGAATAGAATAGAATAGAATAGAATAGAATAGAATAGAATAGAATAGAATAGAGAAAAGGAACAGAACAGAACAGAATAGAATACAACATGGAACGGAATAGAATGGAATAGAATAGAATAGAATAGAATAGAATAGAATAGAATAGAATAGAATGGAATGGAATGGAATAGAATAGAATAGAATAGAATATAGAATGTACTACAATAGAATACAGAATATAGAATAGAATTGAACAGAATAGAAAATAGAATATAAAATAGAATAGAATAGAATATAGAATAAAAAATAGAAAACAAAAAATAGAATATAGAATGGAATAGAACAGGATAACAGAGCTGGAAGGGACCTTGGAGATCATCTAGCCCAACCCCCTGCTCAGGCAGGAAACCCTATCCCATTTCGGACAAAGGGCTGTCCAATCTCTCCTTGAAAGCCTCCAGTGTTGGAGAATTCACCGCTTCTGGAGGCAAGGAGTTCCACAGGTGAATTGTCCTCACTGTCAGGAAGTTTCTCCTTAGTTTGGTCTTAGAAGAGCCTTACTTTGGATGCTTGGCGAAGGACGCGCCTGTTTACACCCTGAGCGAAGGACTTTGCTTTAAAAGCAGGCACACACAAACACACACAAGCACGCACACAGTCTTCCCTCCCTGGCGGCTTCTCCTCCTCTATTCCTTCTTCCCCCCTCCCCCCCCCGCTGGCACATCTTTGCAGTCCATTTCAACTTCCCTAAAATGACCTTTGTTGGGCCAGAAGCAATCCTTGGGCCGGTCACCCGACTTTTGAGCATGGCAGAGGCTTCCTTAAAGTGGGGTTCAAGGACCCCTGGGGTTGCCCCCCCTCCCTCCAAGGCCCCCTCCGGGGTCCAGGAAATGAAAATGCTAGGCTAGATAGTGAAGATGTTTGCCCCCCCCCAAAATGTTAAACAATGGTGCACTAAATCAATAGTAAAAAGAGTTGTTTAACATTTTGGCTTCAAGGTCTGGCCATTCATTTTGATTGAGTAAACCAGGGGTAGGCAACCTTGGCTCTTTTAGGACTCGTGGACTTCAACTCCCAGAATTCCTGAGCCAGCATGGCTCAACTTGGAAACCTCTTCCTTTCCCCTCAGTATGGCTGGCTCAGGAATTCTGGGAGTTGAAATCCGTAAGTAATGAAGGGGCCATAGTTCCCCCATGCTGGCTCAGGAATTCTGGGAGTTGAAGTCCACCAGTCATGAAGGGGCCACAGTTCCCCCACGCTGGCTGAGGAATTCTGGGAGTTGAAGTCCACGAGTCACGAAGGGGCCACAGTTCCCCCATGCTGGCTGAGGAATTCTGGGAGTTGAAGTCCACGAGTCATGAAGGGGCCACAGTTCCCCCATGCTGGCTGAGGAATTCTGGGAGTTGAAGTCCACGAGTCATGAAGGGGCCACAGTTCCCCCATGCTGGCTGAGGAATTCTGGGAGTTGAAGTCCGCGAGTCATGAAGGGGCCATAGTTCCCCCATGCTGGCTGAGGAATTCTGGGAGTTGAAGTCCACCAGTCATGAAGGGGGCCATAGTTCCCCCATGCTGGCTGAGGAATTCTGGGAGTTGAAGTCCACCAGTAATGAAGGGGGCCATAGTTCCCCCATGCTGGCTGAGGAATTCTGGGAGTTGAAGTCCACCAGTAATGAAGGGGGCCATAGTTCCCCCATGCTGGCTGAGGAATTCTGGGAGTTGAAGTCCATGAGTCATGAAGAGGCCATAGTTCCCCCACACTGGCTGAGGAATTCTGGGAGTTGAAGTCCACGAGTCATGAAGGGGCCATAGTTCCCCCACGCTGGCTGAGGAATTCTGGGAGTTGAAGTCCATGAGTCATGAAGAGGCCATAGTTCCCCCAGGCTGGCTGAGGAATTCTGGGAGTTGAAGTCCACCAGTCATGAAGGGGCCATAGTTCCCCCATGCTGGCTGAGGAATTCTGGGAGTTGAAGTCCACCAGTCATGAAGGGGCCATAGTCCCCCCATGCTGGCTGAGGAATTCTGGGAGTTGAAGTCCAGAAGTCATGAGGGGGCCATAGTTCCCCCATGCTGGCTCGGGAATTCTGGGAGTTGAAGTCCACCAGTCATAAAAGAGCCAAGGTTGCCTACCCCTGGATTAAACGATGGCTCTCTTCTCCTTATTTATTTATTTTATAGGATATATGCAACACTGATAGTCCTTGATTTACAACAATTTACTTAGTGACTTTTCAAAAACAAGATTCCCCCCCCCCCGAAAATCTAGTATAGGTAGTTACAACAATTCATTTAGTGACCGTTCAAATTACAACAGCACTAAAAAAAGAGACTTGTGACTGTTTTTCACACTTATGACCATCACAGCCTCCGCTCGTGGTCACGTGATCAAAATTCAAATGCTGGGCAACTGAGTCACATTTATAACAGTCGCAACGTCCTGGAGGGGTCATGTGATCCCCTTTTGTGACCTTCTGACAAGCAAAGTCGATGGGGAAGCTGGATTCACTTAACCACTGTGTTACATACTTAACAACTGCAGTGATTCACTTAGTGACCGTGGCAAGAAAGGTTGTAAAACAGGGCAAAACTCACTTAACCACAGAAGTTTTGGGCTCAGTTGTGGTTGACGACCTGTATTTTATAGATTACTTATGCATACATAAATTCTCATCATTGTTGTTTTTTTAAAAAAAATAATCATGAAACATATTTTATTTAGGTTGACGTCTAATAATGGGTTTCCTATTTCTATTCCATTCCATTCCATTCCATTCTATTCTATTCTATTCTATTCTATTCTATTCTATTCTATTCTATTCTATTCTACTCTATTCCATTCCATTCCATTCCATTCCATTCTATTCTATTCTATTCTATTCTATTCTATTCTATTCTATTCTATTCTATTCTATTCTATTCTATTCTACTCTATTCTATTCTTATTTCTATTCTATTCTATTCTATTCTATTCTATTCTATTCTATTCTATTCTATTCTATTACATTCCCTTTCTCTATTCTATTCTATTCTATTCTATTCTATTCTATTCTATTCTATTCCATTCCATTCCATTCCATTCCATATTTTCTATTCTATTCTATTCTATTCTATTCTATTCTATTCTATTCTATTCTATTCTATTCTATTCTATTCTATTCTATTCTATTCTATTCTATTCTATATTCCAATATCTATTCTATTCTGTTTTCTGTTTTTTATTTTCTATTCCATTCCATTCTATTCTATTCTATTTTCTATTCCGTTTTCTATTCTATTCTATTCTATTCTATTCTATTCTATTCTATTCTATTCTATTCTATTCTATTCTATTCTATTCTTATTTCTATTCTATTTTTATTTCTATTCTATTCTATTCTATTCTTATTTCTATTCTATTCTTATTTCTATTCTATTTTATATTCTATTCTATTCTATTCTTATTTCTATTCTATTCTTATTTCTATTCTATTCTTATTTCTATTCTATTCTATTTTCTTTTCTATTCTATTCTATTCTATTCTATTCTATTCTATTCTATTCTATTCTATTCTATTCTATTCTGCTCTATTCTATTCTATTCTGTTCCTTTTCTCTATTCTATTCTATTCTGTTCTGTTCTGTTCCTTTTCTCTATTCTATTCTATTCTATTCTATTCTATATTCTACTATTCTATTCTTATTTCTATTCTATTCTATTCTATTTTCTATTCTATTCTATTCTATTCTATTCTATTCTATTCTATTCTATTCTGCTCTATTCTATTCTATTCTGTTCCTTTTCTCTATTCTATTCTATTCTATATTCTATTCTATTCTATTCTATTCTAATTTCTATTCTATTCTTATTTCTATTCTATTCTTATTTCTATTCTATATTCTACTATTCTATTCTTATTTCTATTCTATTCTATTCTATTTTCCATTCTATTCTATTCTATTCTATTCTACTCTATTCTATTCTATTCTATTCTATTCTATTCTATTCTATTCTATTCTATTCTACAATCTATTCTATTCTGTTCTATATTCTATTCTATTCTTTATTCTATTCTATTAATTCTCTATTCTATTCTATTCTATTCTATTCTATTCTATTCTATTCTATTCTATTCTACTCTACTCTACTCTACTCTACTCTACTCTACTCTACTCTATTCTATTCTATTCTACTCTACTCTATTCTATTCTATTCTATTCTATTCTACAATCTATTCTATTCTGTTCTATATTCTATTCTATTAATTCTTTATTCTATTCTATTCTATTCTATTCTATTCTATTCTATTCTACTCTACTCTATTCTATTCTATTCTATTCTACAATCTATTCTATTCTGTTCTATATTCTATTCTATTAATTCTTTATTCTATTCTATTCTATTCTATTCTATTCTATTCTATTCTATTCTACTCTACTCTACTCTACTCTATTCTATTCTATTCTATTCTATTCTATTCTATTCTACTCTACTCTACTCTACTCTACTCTACTCTACTCTACTCTACTCTACTCTACTCTATTCTATTCTATTCTATTCTATTCTATTCTATTCTATTCTATTCTACTCTACTCTACTCTACTCTACTCTATTCTATTCTATTCTATTCTATTCTATTCTATTCTATTCTATTCTATTCTATTCTAGACAGCTGGCTGGCCAGGGAATTCTGGGAGTTGTTTTTACACAACTCGGGAATTTTACACGGATTCTGGCAGTTGAAGTCCACACATCTTTAAGCTTGAGAAACAGATTAATAGAATAACAGAGTTGGAAGGGACCCTGGAGGTCTTCTAGTCCAGCCCTCTGCCCAAGCAGGAGAACCTACACCATCTCAGACAGGTGGCTGTCTACTCTAGTCTCTTCTTAAAAACCTCCAGTGATGGAGCGCCCATGATTTCTAGTGGCAAGCTGTTCCACTGGTTGATTATCCTAACTGTTAGGAAGTTTCTCCTTAATTCCAGGTTGCTTCTCTGTTTGGTGAGTTTCCCTCTGTGGTTTCTTGTCCTGCCTTTGGGTGCTTTGGAGAATAATTTGACTCCCCTCTTCTTTGGGGCAGCAGCCAGAACTTCTGGAGGCAAGTCATCCCACTAATTAATTAAATGATTGATGCCTCCACTACGGGATTAACAGGCTAGAAAAGACATACATAGCTGAATGTATCAAGTCGCTTTCAGTTCTGTAGCAGGAAAACTTTTTATCTTTATTCTCAATCTAGTTTAACGAAGAGAAGGACCAGGGGGGACATGAGAGCAGCCTTCCAGTACCTCAGGGGCTGCCCCAAAGAAGAGGGAGCCAAGCTCTTCTCCAAAGCCCCTGAAGAAGGCAGGACAAGAAGCAACAGATGGAAACTGAGCAAGGAGAGAAGCAACCTGGAACTAAGGAGAAACTTCCCGACAGTGAGGACAATTAACCAGTGGAACTCCTTGCCACCAGAAGCAGTGAATACTCCAACACTGGAAGTCTTTAAGAAGAGACTGGACAGCCATTTGTCTGAAATGGTATAGGGTTTCCTGCCTGAGCAGGGGGTTGGACTAGATGACCTCCAAGGTCCCTTCCAACTTTTTATTTATTTATTTATTTATTTATTTATTTATTTATTTATTTATTTATTTATTTATTTATTTAGTAAACTTTTATACCGCCCCTCTCCCGTAGAACTCGTGGCGGTTTACAGCCAAATTTAAAACGTAACAATAATAAATATTTAAAACAGAATTAAATAACCTAGGCTGTACTAAAAACCAAATTAAAATCCCATACTAAAACCTTAACTACTTAATTTAAATTACATAAAAACCCGAGGAGCTCTAGGCCAGGCCGGCTTGATTGAAAAGATAAGTCTTCAATTTTCTTCTTCTTCTTCTTCTTCTTCTTCTTCTTCTTCTTCTTCTTCTTCTTCTTCTTCTTCTTCTTCTTCTTCTTCTTCTTCTTCTTCTTCTTCTTCTTCTTCTTCTTCTTCTTCTTCTTCTTCCTCCTCCTCCTCCTCCTCCTTCCTCCTCTTCTTCCTCTTCCTCCTCTTCCTCCTCTTCCTCCTCTTCCTCCTCTTCCTCCTCTTCCTCTTCTTCTTCCTCTTCCTCCTCTTCCTCCTCTTCCTCTTCTTCTTCCTCTTCTTCTTCCTCTTCTTCTTCCTCTTCCTCTTCTTCTTCCTCTTCTTCTTCTTCTTCCTCTTCTTCTTCCTCTTCTTCTTCCTCTTCTTCTTCCTCTTCTTCTTCCTCTTCCTCTTCCTCTTCTTCTTCTTCTTCTTCTTCTTCTTCTTCTTCTTCTTCTCGTCGTCGTCATCATCATCATCATCATCATTATTGTTGTTATTGTTATTGTTATTGTTATTATTATTATCAGGTATCTTCCTTTTTAAAAATCTTTTTTCTAATCCTTCAGTGCTGGTCGTCTGGCGCCCTCTGCTGGCCATATTTTAATCGTTTGCTTTGCAGGTTTAAACCAAACTTAAAACAGGGAACATAGACTAATAAGGCTGGTCGGGGACCTTGGAGATCTTCTAGTCCAGCCCCTCCCTTGCTGAAGCAGGAGAGCTTATACCCTGTCCGTCAAAGGGCGGTCCAATCTCTTTTTAAAAACCTTCTCTCCAACTTCTGAAGGCAGGCCCTTCCACCGATTAATTCACGAACCCACCCATGAATGAATTTTACGAATTCACTTTTCGTGGGTTCGGGAAACACACAAAACTGCCTGAGGATTCCCGAGGGCGAAGCCCTTTGCTTCCCGATTCCTCCCTCCCTCTTTAGGATTGCCACAGATGGCTTGACCGAAGTCACATCCAAAGCAGGGAGGCTCACAAAGCTAATTAATTACAGAATTAATCCTGTCCTTAAGTGCCTGGTCAGATGTGGCAAAAGGACGCCCTGTTCCAAACTCGGAGGCTGCACGAATGACAACAAGCCCACTAATCTAGCGGGAGGGGCAGTGTACGAATCGGAGGAGTAAATAAATAAGTGGAAAGGATCTTAAATCTCGTTTAAAGTTTGGGAGGGCTGAGGAAATTGGGAAAAGCCGAACTCTTGCGTTTGTTTGCAGTTCAAGAGCTGGGGGCACATCGGCGTCTTAAAGAGGCTGGGAGTGAGAAACGCGGATCTAAGCTGAATGAATGACAACGGTCCTGCTGCTGGTTTGGGGGGGTCAACCGGGCCCAAGACCTCCTCCATACTTCTTGATTAAGTGTCCACCCTCATTTTAGGGGCGTAAGGCAGAAGACATGCCCCCCCAACGGGTTCCAGGAAGAAGTGGGTGGGGGTGGGGTCAAAGATCTTGATGCACTTGAACCATGGACCCTATCCCTCTAATTTAGGGTCCTTTTGGGGTGCAACCTCTTGTTAGAGTCCAGCTGGAACAATGGGCCCTGCCCAACAAAATGAGTTTCAGTGTGGAGAAAAGCAAAGTTTTATACCTAGGCAGGAAAAAAAATATCAAAGGTTTAAGTACAGATTAGGCGAGATCTGGCTCAAAACCAACAACTGTGAGAGGGAACTTGGAGTCCCGGTGGACGATCGCTTGACCCTGAGCCAGCCGTGTGCGGCAGCAGCCAAAAAGCTAACACAATCCTGGGTTGCATCAACAGAGGCATAGAATGAAGATCACACGAAGGACTAGGACCACTTTACAAAGCCCCAGTGAGGCCACACCTGGAATACTGCAGCCAATTTTGGTCACCCTATCACAAAAAAGATGTGGAGAGTTTGGAAAAAAATCAGGGAAGAGTAACTAAGATGATCCAAGGCCTGGAGGCTAAAACATACGAAGGACGGCTGCGGGATTTGGGTTTGGCCGGTCTAAAGAAAAGAAGAAACAGGGGAGACAGGATAGCAGCGTTCCAGTATCTGAGGGGCTGCCACAAGGAAGAAGAGGGGGTCACGTTGTTCACCAAAGCCCCAGAGGGCAGGACGAGAAACAATGGCTGGAAACTGATCAAGGAGAAAAGCAACCTGGAATTAAGGAGAAACTTCCTGACAGTGAGGACAGTCAAATCAGTGGAACTACTTGCCACCAGAAATCGTGGGCGCTCCATCCCTGGAGGTTTTAAAGAAGAGACTAGACATTCACCTGTCTTGAGACGGTATAGGTTCTCCTGCTTGAGTAGGGGGATGGACTAGAAGACCTCCAAGGTCCCTTCCAGCTTCTCTTCTCTTCTCTTCTCTTCTCTTCTCTTCTCTTCTCTTCTCTTCTCTTCTCTTCTCTTCTCTTCTCTTCTCTTCTCTTCTCTTCTCTTTCTCTTTCTCTTTCTATTCTATTCTATTCTATTCTATTCCATATTTTCTATTCTATTCTATTCTTATTTCTATTCTATTCTGTAATTCTATTCTATTCTATTCTTTCTTTGTTCTATTCCATTCTATTTCTTATTCTATTTTATTTCTTATTCTATTCTGTTCTATTCCATTCTATTCTTTCTCTATTCCATCCCATCCCATCCCTGGAGGTTTTTAAGAAGAGACTGGACATCCAGCTGTCTGAGACGGTATAGGTTCTCCTACTTGAGCAAGGGGCTGGACTAGAAGACCTCCAAGGTCCCTTCCAGCCCTGTTCTATTCTATGAAGTTTGCAAGCTAGAGAGAGCTGAACTGCTTTCCTGGCAGGGTGTCAAAACTTGTGGGTTTGCCAGAACAGAACACGGTGTCCTTCACAACTTAATGAAACCTGAGGTGGGTGCCAACCTTATGCTCAGCTGCCAGCCGCAGGTGTGTGGTGCTTCCTTCATCTGGTAAGGAGGTGTGTTTGTGTGTGTGTGTGTGTGTGTGTGGGGTGGGGGAGAGAGTGAATTGTATAACCTGGGTATGTTGTTTTTGCAACAGCCTTTAAAGAGTTGTTCTCTGCCTGTCGGGGAGGGTACTGTTCTTAAGGGTGGGATGGGCATGGAAGGCTACTTGGCAGGGCCTCTGGTGGAATCCGTCCTACTGGGAGGAGAGGCAGAGGATGTGTGGTCCATGGGTGTGTGCGGCTGGGAAGGATGGGGGGAGATTTAGGATGCTCTTAGGGAGGGGGAGGGGTGGAGAAAGAGGAGGAGATGACACGGAGAGAAGTCGTAACTATGGCCAGTAGACCAGGAGCTGATGGAGATACATCACCACAATGATGCTTCTAGGACTTCCTTCCTTCCTTCCTTCCTATTTCCATCTCCTCCCTTGCTTCCTATCTCTTCCTCTCCTTATCCTTCCTTCCTTCCTTCCTATTTTCATCTCCTCCCTTACTCCTTATCTCTTTCTCTCCTTATCCTTCCTTCCTTCCTTCCTTCTTCCTTCCTCCCTATTTCAATCTCCTCCCTTGCTTCCTATCTCTTCCTCTCCTTATCCTTCCTTCCTTCCTATTTCCATCTCCTCCCTTGCTCCCTCTCTTCCTCTCCTTATCCTTCCTTCCTTCCTATTTCCATCTCCTCCCTTGCTCCCTCTCTTCCTCTCCTTATCCTTCCTTCCTTCCCTTCCTTCCTATTTCCATCTCTTCCCTCCCCTCCTGTCCCTTCCACACTATTTCCATCTCCTCCCTCATTCCCTCCCTCTTCCTCTCCTTATCCTTCCTTCCTCCTTCCCTTTCTCCCATATCCCTCTTTTTCTCTCATCCTTCCTTCCTTCCTTCCTTCCTTCCTTCCTTCCTTCCTTCCTTCCTTCCTTCCTTTTTCCATCTCCTCCCTTCCCCTCCTCTCCCTCGCTCCTCCCTCCCTCCTTTCTTTCTTCCCTTCTTTCCTTTTTCCATCCCCTCCCTCCCTCCCTCCCTCCCTCCCTGGGAGAGAAACATGAATGGGCTCAGATTTTCCAGGCTGAATGAAGCCATGGGCCTCCAGAAGGAGCCACCTGCCCCAAGGGGCTAATTTATGACCTGGCCCTTGGAGGCCGGGAACACAGGCCGGTAATGGCGTCTCCAGAGCCATCGGGGGCTGCCCCGTCTTGCCGAGGGGGGTCCCCGGGGCCCTTGCGCAGCTCTGACAGCTCAAAGAGTTTCAGCCTGCAGGGCCCAAAATCACCCCCCCCGTTCCCTCCTCGCCTGCTTCAGGGAGGTGGTAGAAGGGAGGGTCTTCTTTGTCTGGACAAGGGGTCCTTTAATGTCCATCCGTCTATCTGTCTGTCTATCTGTCTGTCTGTCTGTCTGTCTGTCTACCTATCTATCTATCTATCCATCCATCCATCCATCCATCCATCCATCCATCCATCCATCATCTATCCATTCTTCTATCCATCCATCATTTATCTATCACGTATCATCTATCTATCTATCTATCTATCTATCTATCTATCTATCTATCTATCTATCTATCTATCTATCTATCTATCTATCTATCTTTATTTCTATCTTATATATCTATTTATCTCTCTCTCTATCTATCGATATTTATTTCTATCATCTCTATATCTCTATTTATCTATCTATCTATATCTCTATCTATCTATCTATCTATCGATATTTATTTCTATCATCTCTATATCTCTATCTATTTATCTATCTATCTATATCTCTATCTATCTCTATCTATCTCTATTTATTTCTATGATCTCTCTCTCTATATATATTTATTTCTATTATCTATCTATCTATCTCTATCTATCTCTATCTCTATCTATCTATATTTATTTCTATCATCTATCTATCTATCTATCTCTATCTCTATTTATCTCTATTTATTTCTATCATCTATCTATAGCTCTATCATTTATCTATCTCTCTTATCTATCTATCTATCTATCTATCTATCTATCTATCATTTATCTATCCATCAATCATCCATCTCTCTCTCTCTCTCTCTCTCTCTCTCTCTCTATCTATCTATCTATCTATCTATCTATCTATCTATCTATCTATATGTCTATATCTATATCTCATCTATCATCTATCTATTAATCTGTATCTATCTATCTATCTATCTATCTATCTATCTATCTATCTATCTATCTATCATCCATCCATCCATCCATCCATCATTCTCTCTATTCATCTATCTATCGATCTATCTTCCATCCATCCACCCATCAATTTATCTATTCATCTATCATAGAATCATAGAATCGTAGAGTTGGAGGGGACCTCCCGGGTCATCGAGTCCAACCCCCTGCCCGAGGCAGGATTCCCTAAACCATCCCAGATAGATGGCCGTCCAGTCTCTGCTTGAAGACCTCCATCGAAGGGGAGCTCACCACCTCCTGTGGCAACCTGTTCCACTGGTCGATCACCCTCACCGTTAGAAATTTTTTTCTAACATCTAATCTGAATCT
This sequence comes from Bothrops alternatus, assembly GCA_034064705.1. Lineage (NCBI taxonomy): Eukaryota > Metazoa > Chordata > Lepidosauria > Squamata > Viperidae > Bothrops > Bothrops alternatus. Next base: position 3,651 of record JARGCV010001399.1, on the reverse strand, counting down.
TTTCCCCTGCAGTTTCATCCCATTGTTTCTAGTCCTTCCTTGGGCAAGTGAGAACAGGGCTGATCCCTCTGCACTGTGACAGCCCTTCAGGTATTTGTAGACAGCTATCATGTCTCCTCTCAGTCTTCTCTTCTGTAGACTAAACATTCCTAATTCCTTTAACCGTTCCTCATAGGACATGGTTTGAAGACCGTTCACCATCCTGGTAGCTCTCCTTTGAACCTGCTCCAGTTTGTCAGTGTCTTCCTTGAACTGGGGTGACCAGAACTGGACACAGTACTCCAGGTGAGGTCGGACCAAGGTAGAGTAGAGGGGAATAATAACTTCACGTGATCTGGACTCTATGCTTCTCTTGATACACCCCAGGATCGTGTTTGCCTTTTTTGCAGCTGCTTCACACTGTTGCCTCATGTTCAATCGATGATCCACTAGGACACCGAGGTCCTTTTCACATGTTATTATTATTATTATTATTATTTATTTATTTATTTATTTATTTATTTATTTATTTATTTATTTATTTATTTATTTATTTATTTATTTATTTAATTTCTATGCCGCCCTATTCCGGAGAACTCAGGGCGGCTCACAACATGATAGAAATTACAATAAAATACATAAATATAAAAATCCTTAGTTAAAATAGAAACCAATCATTCCACAAACATACACACATGTACTGCTGCTCAGCTGGATTCCTCCCATACTATATGTGCTTTTTTCGTTTTTCTTTCCCAGTTGTAGTACCTTGCATTTTTCCTTGTTAAATACCATTTTATTAGTTGCAGCCCATTGTTCAAGTTTCTCTAAATCTTTTTGAATCCTTTCTCTCTCTGCTCTGGTGTTTGCAATCCCTCCTAGCTTTGTGTCATCTGCAAATTTGATCAGTTTCCCCTCAATTCCCTTATCCAAATCATTTATAAAAATATTAAACATAACTGGGCCCAGAACAGAGCCTTGTGGCACTCCGCTTGAGACTTTCTTCCAGTTGGATGTGCAGCCATTTATAGCCACTCTTTGAGTACGATTACTAAGCCAGTTATGAACCCACCTAACAGTCACCCTGTCAATCCCATACTTGATCATTTTTTCAATGAGGATGGTGTGAGATACTTTGTCGAAAGCTTTGCTGAAATCCAGAAATACTATGTCTACTGTATTTCCCTGATCAACTCGTTCCGTGATTTTGTCATAGAATGAAATTAGATTAGTTTGACATGACTTGTCATCTATCCATCTATCCATCTATCCATCTATCCATCTATCTACATGGCCAGCATGAATGTCACTGTGGCCGGTCATTTTAAGATGGCTGGACTTCAACTCCCAGAATCCCCCAGTCAGCCAACCTGGGCCACTAAAAGAGCGTGACCTGCGGGCAGCTGGGGACTTCTGGGAGTTGAAGTCCACCCGTCTTCCAGCTGCCCAGGTTGACCAAAGCCGTTAACAGCTGAGAGGCCGAGTAAAGTCAATCAAAGGCGGATTCTTGGGTTGGTCCAAGACCTTCCTGGAAATCTTGCCCACAAATCTGTGCAGGGCAGACTGGAGTGAGACAAACGACAACCTGCGTTGCAAAATTGTGATGTCTGCTCTCTGACTCAGAAAGTTCGGCCCAACCTCGCCTTGGAAGTACAAAAAAAAGCTGCGTTTTGCATTGTGAGTAGCTGCGCGATTTCCACCCTTTTGCATCATCGTGTTTGGCCCTGAACACCTGAGATCTCGGTGCACTGCCAAATCTGCCAATAAAGGGGGGAAAAAACCCCACTTTCATTGCATCAACAAGCCCGCATGTGGGGACAATGTGGCGAGAAGCCTACGAGAAATAAAGGGTTTGTTTTATATATATTTCAAAGGAAATGAGAACGGCCGCCTTTTATTCGTAGGGTGTAAAGAGGAGAAACGGGTGTGAAGAACAGCAGAAAGCTGTAAATACATCGTTAAAGGATAAATAAGCGAGCCAACAAACCTGAGCCAAGGTGTTTGCGTGTGTGTTTGTGTGTGTTTTCTTGAGCCTACCAGTAGGGGAAAAAAAAAAAGAAGCCAAAGAGAGAATAACTTTTGAATGTCAACACAAAGAACAAGAGAATAACAGAGCGGGAAGGGAGCTTGTGGTATTGATTCTTATTTTATTTATTAAACTGATTCGCCACCCCTTTTATTCTGAAGTGACCCTGCATGGTTTGCAGCATGAAAGTCTCAAAAAGTTAGCTATAGACTCGTATGTGTTCATCTCCATGGAAATCTTTAGTGAAAGGCAAAAGGTTGATAAAATCCGAAGAGAAATCTGACCTGGAAGGTCATCTAGTCCAACCCCCTGCTCAGGCAGGAGACCCTAGCCCATTCCAGACAAATGGCTGTCCAGTCTCTTCTCGAAAGCCTCCAGTGCTGGAGCGCCCACAACGTCTGGTGGCAAGCGGTTCCACTGGTTCATTGTCCTCACTCTCTGGAAATTCCTCCTTAGTGCCAGGTGGGGGTTGACGCACGCTGATCTAAGCTAAATGAACGGGGACGGTCCCCCTGCTGGTCTGGGGGGTCAACTGGCCCAAGACCTCTTCTAAACATCTTGACGAAGTGCCCACCCTCATTTTAGGGGTGGAAGGCAGAAGACATCCCCCCCCAACCGGTTCCAGGAGGAAGCGGGCGAAGGGGTGGTCAAAGATCTTGACCAACTAGAACAATGGGCCCTGCCCAACAAAATGAGTTTTAAGGTGGAGAAAAGCAAAGTTTTACACCTAGGCAGGAAAAAAAACCAGTCACAAATACAGACTGGGCGAGGCCTGGCTCAAAACCAGCCACTGCGAGAGGGACCTTGGAGTCCTTGCAGACGATCACCTGGCCGTGAACCCGCAACGTGCAGCAGCAGCAGCAGCCAAAAAAGCTAGCGCAATCCTGGGTTGTGTAAACAGAGGGGCAGAAGATCACGAGAAGTACTAGCACCGCTTTATAAAACCCTAGCAAGAGCCACACCTGGAATATGGCAGCTCATGAACCAACAAGGTGACATCATCAGTGCTAGAAGGGAGGGGGCATTGTGGAGAGGAGGAGGAGGAGGAGGAGGAGGACAACGACTATGGGGTCCTTGGGTCCTTGGTGCTCTCTCGTGGTTTTCTTGCAGACGTTTCATGACCCAACTAAGGAACATCATCAGTGCTAGAAGGAAGGGATTTCGGAGGAGGAGGAGGAAGAAGAAGAGGAAGGAGGAGGAGGAGGAGGAGGAGGAGGAGGAGGGACTATGGGGTCCTTGGGTCCTTGGTGCTCTCTCGTGGTTTTCTTGCAGACGTTTCATGACCCAACTAAGGAACATCATCAGTGCTAGAAGGAAGGGATTTCGGAGGAGGAGGAGGAGGAGGAGGAGGAGGAGAGAGGAGGAGGAAACGGATTGTGGGATCCTTGGTGCTCTCTGAGCTGGGTGGTTTTCTTGCAGATGTTTCATGACCAACTAAGGAACATCATCAGTGCTAGAAGGAAGGGATTTCGGAGGAGGAGGAGGAGGAGGAGGAGGAGGAGGAGGAGGAAACGGATTGTGGGATCCTTGGTGCTCTCTGAGCTGGGTGGTTTTCTTGCAGATGTTTCATGACCCAACTAAGGAACATCATCAGTGCTAGAAGGGAAGGGATTTTGGAGGAGGAGGAGGAGGAGGAGGAGGAGGAG
>JARGCV010001398.1:0-36630 GCA_034064705.1 Bothrops alternatus | reverse complement strand
CTCCTTCCTTCCTTCCCCTTCAATCTCCTTCCTTGTCCATCTCCTTCCTTTCCCCTTCATCTTCCTTCCTTCTCCATCTCCTTTCCCCTCCAATCTTCCTTCTTCCATCTCTTCCCGTTCATCTCTCTCTCCTTCCTTCCTTCCCCCTTCAATCTTCCTTCCATCATCCTTCCATTCCATCTCCATCCCTTCCCCTTCAATCTCTCTCTCCTTCCTTTCCCCTTCATTTTCCTTCCTTCTCCATCTTCCTTCCCTCAATCTACTTCCTTTCCATCTCCATAACCTCCCTTCAATCTCTCTTTCCTTCTTCTCCCTTCAATCTCCTTCCTTGTCCATTTCCTTCCTTCCCCTTCAATCTTCCTTCCTTCTTCCTTCCCCCTTCATCTCCTTCTCTTGTCCATCTCCTTCCTTTCCCCTTCAAACTTGCTTCCTTCCATCTCCATCCCTTCCCCTTCAATCTCTCCCTTCTCCTTCCTTCGTCCTTCCTTCCTTCCTTCCTTCCTTCCTTCCTTCCTTCCCCCTTTAATCACCTTCCTTCTCCATCTTCTTCCTTCCCCTTCAATCGTGCTTCCTTCATTCCATCTCCATCTCATCTCAGCCTTCCCCTTCAATCTCTCTTCCTTCCCTTCTCTTCATCTTCCTTCCTTCCTCCATCTCCATCCTTCCCCTTCAATCTCTCCTTCTCCTTCTCTTCCCTTCCTGTCCCCTCTCATCTCCTTCCTTCCCATCTTCTTCCTTTCACCCTTCAATCGTCCTTCCTTCACTTCCATCTCCATCTCCATCTCCATCCCTTCCCCTTGCATCTCTCGTCTCCTTCCTTCCTTCCTTCCCCTTCAATCTCCTTCCTTCCTTCCTTCCCCCTTCAATCTCCTTCCTTGTCCATCTCCTTCCTTTCCCCTTAAATCTTCCTTCCTTCTTCTTCCTTCCATCCATCATCCCATCTCCATCCCTTCCCCTTCAATCTCTCTCTCTCCTTTCTTTCCCCTTCATCTCCTTCCTTCTCCATCTCCTTCCCCTTCAATCTCTCTCTCCTTCCTTCCCCCTTCAATCTCCTTCCTTGTCCATCTCCTTCCTGTTCCCCTTCATCTTCCTTCCTTCCTTCCCCCTTCAATCTCCTTCCTTGTCCATCTCCCTTCCTTTCCCTTCAATCTTCCTTCCTTCCTTCCTTCCTTCCTTCCATTTCCATCTCCATCCCTTCCCCTTCAATCTCTCTCTCCTTCCTTTCCCTTCATCTTCCTTCCTTCTCCATCTCCTTTCCCCTTCAAATCTTCCTTCTTCCATCTCCATCCCTTCCCCTTCAATCTCTCTCTCCTTCCTTCCTTCCCCCTTCAATCTCCTTCCTTGTCCATCTCCTTCCTTCCCCTTCAATCTTCCTTCCTTCCTTCCTTCCTTCCTTCCCCTTCAATCTCCTTCCTTGTCCCATCTCTCTTCCTTTCTCCCTTCAATCTTCCTTCCATCCTTCCTTCCATTTCCATCTCCATCCCTTCCCCTTCAATCTCTCTGTCCTTCCTTTCCCCCTTCATTTTCCTTCCTTCTCCATCTCCTTTTCCCCTCAATCTTCCTTCTTTCCATCTCCATCCCTTCCCCTTCAATCTCTCTTTCCTTCCTTCCCCCTTCAATCTCCTTCCTTGTCCATCTCCTTCCTTTCCCCTTCAATCTTCCTTCCTTCCTTCCTTCCTTCCCCTTCAATCTCCTTCCTTGTCCATTCTCCTTCCTTTCCCCTTCAATCTTCCTTCCTTCCTTCCATTTCCATCTCCATCCCTTCCCCTTCAATCTCTCCTTCCTTCCTTCCTTCCTTCCTTCCCCCTCAATCTCCTTCCGTCCTTCCTTCCCCCTTCAATCTCCTTCCCTTGTCCATCTCCTTCCTTTCCCCTTCAATCTTCCTTCCTTCCTTCCATTTCCATTTCCATCTCCATCCCTTCCCGTTCAATCTCTCTCTCCTTCCTTTCCCCTTCATCTTCCTTCCTTCTCCATCTCCTTTCTCCTTCAATCTTCCTTTTTCCATCTCCATCCCTTCCCCTTCAATCTCTCTCGTCCTTCCTTCCCCCTTCAATCTCCTTCCGTGTCCATCTCCTTCCTTTCCCCTTCAATCTTCCTTCCTTCCCTCCTTCAATCTCCTCCCTTGTCCATCTCCTTCCTTTCCTTTTCAATCTTCCTTCCTTCCTTCCTTCCATTTCCATCTCCATCCCTTCCCCATCAATATCTCTCTTCCTTCCATTCCCCTTCATCTTCCTTCCTTCTCCATCTCCCTTTCCCCTTCAATCTTCCTTCTTTCCTTCCATCTCCATCTCCATCCCTTCCCCTTCAATCTCTCTCTCCTTCCTTCCTTCCTTCCTTCCCTCCTTCAATCTCCTTCCTTCCTTCCTCCCCTTCAATCTCCTTCCTTGTCCATCTCCTTCCTTTCCCCTTCAATCTTCCTTCCTTCCATTTCCATCTCCATCTCCATCCCTTCCCTTCAATCTCTCTCTCCTTCCTTTCCCCTTTATTTTCCTTCCTCTCCATCTCCTTTCCCCTTCAATCTTCCATCTTTCTATCTCCATCCCTTCCCCTTCAATCTCTCTCTTCCTTCCTTACTTTCCTTCCCCCCTTCAATCTCCTTCCGTCCTTCCTTCCCCCTTCAATCTCCTTCCTTGTCCATCTCCTTCCTTTCCCCTTCAATCTTCCTTCCTTCCTTCCATTTCCATTTCCATCTCCATCCCTTCCCCTTCAATCTCTCTCTCCTTCCTTTCCCCTTCATCTTCCTTCCTTCTCCATCTCCTTTCTCCTTCAATCTTCCTTCTTCCATCTCCATCCCTTCCCCTTCAATCTCTCTCTCCTTCCTTCCCCCTTCAATCTCCTTCCGTGTCCATCTCCTTCCTTTCCCCTTCAATCTCCTTCCTTCCTTCCCCCTTCAATCTCCTTCCTTGTCCATCTCCTTCCTTTCCTTTTCAATCTTCCTTCCTTCCTTCCTTCCATTTCCATCTCCATCCCTTCCCCATCAATATCTCTCTCCTTGCCATTCCCCTTCATCTTCCTTCCTTCTCCAGTCTCCTTTTCCCCTTCAATCTTCCTTCTTTCCATCTCCATCCCTTCCCCTTCAATCTCTCCTTCCTTCCCCCCTTCAATCTCCTTCCTTGTCCATCTCCTTCCTTTCCCCTTCAATCTTGCTTCCTTCCATCTCCATCCCTTCCCCTTCAATCTCTCTCTCCTTCCTTCTTTCCTTCCTTCCACCTTTAATCTCCTTCCTTCTCCATCTTCTTCCTTCCCCTTCAATCGTCCTTCCTTCCTTCCATCTCCATCTCCATCCCTTCCCCTTCAATCTCTCTCCTTCCTTTCCCCTTCATCTTCCTTCCTTCTCCATCTCCTTTCCCCTTCAATCTTCCTTCTTTCCCATCTCCATCCCTTCCCCTTCAATCTCTCTCTCTCCTTCCTTCCTTCCCCTTCAATCTCCTTCCTTCTCCATCTTCTTCCTTTCCCCTTCAATCGTCCTTCCTTCCTTCCATCTCCATCTCCATCCCTTCCCCTTCAATCTCTCTCTCCTTCCTTCCTTCCTTCCTTCCCCCTTCACTCTCCTTCCTTCCTTCCCCTTCAATCTCCTTCCTTGTCCATCTCCTTCCTTTCCCGTTCAATCTTCCTTCCTTCCATTTCCATCTCCATCTCCATCCCTTCCCCTTCAATCTCTCTCTCCTTCCTTTCCCCTTTATTTTCCTTCCTTCTCCATCTCCTTTTCCCTTCAATCTTCCTTCCATCCTTCCTTCCATTTCCATCTCCATCCTTTCCCCTTCAATCTCTCTCCTTCCTTTCCCCTTCATCATCCTTCCTTCTCCATCTCCTTTCCCCTTCAATCTTCCTTCCTCCCATCTCCATCCCTTCCCCTTCAATCTCTCTCTCCTTCCTTCCTTCCCCATTCAATCTCCTTCCTTGTCCATCTCCTTCCTTTGCCCTTCAATCTTCCTTCCTCCCATCTCCATCCCTTCCTCTTCAATCTCTCTCTCCTTCCTTCCTTCCTTCCCCCTTCAATCTCCTTCCTTGTCCATCTCTTTCCTTTCCCCTTCAATCTTCCTTCCTTCCATTTCCCTCTCCATCCCTTCCCCTTCAATCTCTCTCTCCTTCCTTCCTTCCTTCCTTCCCCCTTCAATCTCCTTCCTTCCTTCCGTCCCCCTTCAATCTCCTTCCTTGTCCATCTCCTTCCTTTCCCCTTCAATCTTCCTTCCTTCCTTCCATCTCCATCTCCATCCCTTTCCCTTCAATCTCTCTCTCCTTCCTTCCTTCCTTCTTCCTTCCCCCTTCAATCTCCTTCCTTGTCCATCTCCTTCCTTTCCCCTTCAATCTTCCTTCCTTCCTTCCATCTCCATCTCCATCCCTTCCCCTTCAATCTCTCTCTCCTTCCTCTCCCCTTCATCTTCCTTCCGTCTCCATCTCCCTTTCCCCTCCAATCTTCCTTCCTTCCATCTCTTCACGTTCAATCTCTCTCTCCTTCCTTCCTTCCCCCTTCAATCTCCTTCCGTCCTTCCTTTCCCTCTTCAATCTTCCTTCCATCCTTCCTTCCATTTCCATCTCCATCCTTTCCCCTTCAATCTCTCTCAATCCTTCCTTTCCCCTTCATCTTCCTTCCTTCTCCATCTCCTTTCCCTTCCAATCTTCCTTCCTTCCATCTCTTCCCGTTCAATCTCTCTCTCCTTCCTTCCTTCCCCCTTCACTCTCCTTCCTTGTCCATCTCCTTCCTTTCCCCTTCAATCTTCCTTCCTTCCATCTCCATCCCTTCCCCTTCAATCTCTCTCTCCTTCCTTCCTTCCTTCCCCCTTCACATCTCCTTCCGTCTCCATCTTCTTCCTTTCCCCTTCAATCGTCCTTCCTTCTTTCCATCTCCATCCCTTCCCCCTTCAATCTCTCTCTCCTTCCTTCCTTCCCCCTTCAATCTCCTTCCTTGTCCATCTCCTTCCTTTCCCCTTCAATCTGCTTCCTTCCATCTCCATCCCTTCCCCTTCAATCTCTCTCTCCTTCCTTCCTTCCTTCCCCTTCAATCTCCTTCCTTCCTTCCTTCCCCCTTCAAATCTCCTTCCTTGTCCATCTCCTTCCTTTCCCGTTCAATCTTCCTTCCTTCCATTTCCATCTCCATCTCCATCCCTTCCCCTTCAATCTCTCTCTCCTTCCTTTCCCCTTTATTTTCCTTCCTTCTCCATCTCCTTTCCCCTTCAATCTTCCTTCCATCCTTCCTTCCATTTCCATCTCCATCCTTTCCCCTTCAATCTCTCTCCTTCCTTTCCCCTTCATCTTCCTTCCTTCTCCATCTCCTTTCCCCTTCAATCTTCCTTCCTCCCATCTCCATCCCTTCCCCTTCAATCTCTCTCTCCTTCCTTCCTTCCCCATTCAATCTCCTTCCTTGTCCATCTCCTTCCTTTGCCCTTCAATCTTCCTTCCTCCCATCTCCATCCCTTCCTCTTCAATCTCTCTCTCCTTCCTTCCTTCCCCCTTCAATCTCCTTCCTTGTCCATCTCTTTCCTTTCCCCTTCAATCTTCCTTCCTTCCATTTCCCTCTCCATCACTTCCCCTTCAATCTCTCTCTCCTTCCTTCCTTCCTTCCTTCCCCCTTCAATCTCCTTCCTTCCTTCCGTCCCCCTTCAATCTCCTTCCTTGTCCATCTCCTTCCTTTCCCCTTCAATCTTCCTTCCTTCCTTCCATCTCCATCTCCATCCCTTTCCCTTCAATCTCTCTCTCCTTCCTTCCTTCCTTCCTTCCCCCTTCAATCTCCTTCCTTGTCCATCTCCTTCCTTTCCCCTTCAATCTTGCCTTCCCTTCCTTCCTCATCTCCATCTCCATCCTTTCCCCTTCAATCTCTCTCCTTCCTTTCCCCTTCATCTTCCTTCCTTCTCCATCTCCTTTCCCCTTCAATCTTCCTTCCTCCCATCTCCATCCCTTCCCCTTCAATCTCTCTCTCTCTTCCTTCCTTCCCCATTCAATCTCCTTCCTTGTCCATCTCCTTCCTTTGCCCTTCAATCTTCCTTCCTCTCCATCTCCATCCCTTCCCCTTCAATCTCTCTCTCCTTCCTTCCTTCCCCATTCAATCTCCTTCCTTGTCCATCTCCTTCCTTTGCCCTTCAATCTTCCTTCCTCCCATCTCCATCCCTTCCTCTTCATCTCTCTCTCCTTCCTTCCTTCCTTCCCCTTCAATCTCCTTCCTGTCCTTCCTTCCCCCTTCAATCTCCTTCCTTGTCCATCTCCTTCCTTTCCCGTTCAATCTTCCTTCCTTCCATTTCCATCGTCCATCTCCATCCCTTCCCCTTCAATCTCTCTCTCTCCTTCCTTTCTCCTTTATTTTCCTTCCTTCTCCATCTCCTTTCCCCTTCAATCTTCCTTCCATCCTTCCTTCCATTTCCATCTCCATCCTTTCCCCTTCAATCTCTCTCCTTCCTTTCCCCTTCATCTTCCTTCCTCTCATCTCCTTTCCCCTTCAATGCTTCCTTCCTCCCATCTCCATCCCTTCCCCTTCAATCTCTCTCTCCTTCCTTCCTTCCCCATTCAATCTCCTTCCTTGTCCATCTCCTTCCTTTGCCCTTCAATCTTCCTTCCTCTCCATCTCCATCCCTTCCTCTTCAATCTCTCTCTCCTTCCTTCCTTCCCCCTTCAATCTCCTTCCTTGTCCATCTCTTTCCTTTCCCCTTCAATCTTCCTTCCTTCCATTCTCCCTCTCCATCCCTTCCCCTTCAATCTCTCTCTCCTTCCTTCCTTCCTTCCTTCCCCCTTCAATCTCCTTCCTTCCTTCCGTCCCCCTTCAATCTCCTTCCTTGTCCATCTCCTTCCTTTCCCCTTCAATTCTTCCTTCCTTCCTTCCATCTCCATCTCCATCCCTTTCCTTCAATCTCTCCTCTCCTTCCTTCCTTCCTTCCCCCTTCAATCTCCTTCCTTGTCCATCTCCTTCCTTTCCCCTTCAATCTTCCTTCCTTCCTTCCATCTCCATCTCCATCCCTTCCCCTTCAATCTCTCTCTCCTTCCTCTCCCCTTCATCTTCCTTCCTTCTCCATCTCCTTTCCCCCTCCAATCCTTCCTTCCTTCCATCTCTTCCCGTTCAATCTCTCTCTCCTTCCTTCCTTCCCCCTTCAATCTCCTTCCGTCCTTCCTTTCCCCTTCAATCTTCCTTCCATCCTTCCTTCCATTTCCATCTCCATCCTTTCCCCTTCAATCTCTCTCTCCTTCCTTTCCCCTTCATCTTCCTTCCTTCTCCATCTCCTTTCCCCTCCAATCTTCCTTCCTTCCATCTCTTCCCGTTCAATCTCTCTCTCCTTCCTTCCTTCCCCCTTCAATCTCCTTCCTTGTCCATCTCCTTCCTTTCCCCTTCAATCTTCCTTCCTTCCATCTCCATCCCTTCCCCTTCAATCTCTCTCTCCTTCCTTCCTTCCTTCCCCCTTCAATCTCCTTCCTTCTCCATCTTCTTCCTTTCCCCTTCAATCGTCCTTCCTTCTTTCCATCTCCATCCCTTCCCCTTCAATCTCTCTCTCCTTCCTTCCTTCCCCCTTCAATCTCCTTCCTTGTCCATCTCCTTCCTTTCCCCCTTCAATCTTGCTTCCTTCCATCTCCATCCCTTCCCCTTCAATCTCTCTCTCCTTCCTTCCTTCCTTCCCCTTCAATCTCCTTCCTTCCTTCCTTCCCCCTTCAATCTCCTTCCTTGTCCATCTCCTTCCTTTCCCGTTCAATCTTCCTTCCTTCCATTTCCACTCTCCATCTCCATCCCTTCCCCTTCAATCTCTCTCTCCTTCCTTTCCCCTTTATTTTCCTTCCTTCTCCATCTCCTTTCCCCTTCAATCTTCCTTCCATCCTTCCTTCCATTTCCATCTCCATCCTTTCCCCTTCAATCCTCTCTCCTTCCTTTCCCCTTCATCTTCCTTCCTTCTCCATCTCCTTCCCTTCAATCTTCCTTCCTCCATCTCCATCCCTTCCCCTTCAATCTCTCTCTCCTTCCTTCCTTCCCCATTCAATCTCCTTCCTTGTCCATCTCCTTCCTTTGCCCTTCAATCTTCCTTCCTCCCATCTCCATCCCTTCCTCTTCAATCTCTCTCTCCTTCCTTCCTTCCCCCTTCAATCTCCTTCCTTGTCCATCTCTTTCCTTTCCCCTTCAATCTTCCTTCCTTCCATTTCCCTCTCCATCACTTCCCCTTCAATCTCTCTCTCCTTCCTTCCTTCCTTCCTTCCCCCTTCAATCTCCTTCCTTCCTTCCGTCCCCCTTCAATCTCCTTCCTTGTCCATCTCCTTCCTTTCCCCTTCAATCTTCCTTCCTTCCTTCCATCTCCATCTCCATCCCTTTCCCTTCAATCTCTCTCTCCTTCCTTCCTTCCTTCCTTCCCCCCTTCAATCTCCTTCCTTGTCCATCTCCTTCCTTTCCCCTTCAATCTTCCTTCCTTCCTTCCATCTCCATCTCCATCCTTTCCCCTTCAATCTCTCTCCTTCCTTTCCCCTTCATCTTCCTTCCTTCTCCATCTCCTTTCCCCTTCAATCTTCCTTCCTCCCATCTCCATCCCTTCCCCTTCAATCTCACTCTCCTTCCTTCCTTCCCCATTCAATCTCCTTCCTTGTCCATCTCCTTCCTTTGCCCTTCAATCTTCCTTCCTCCCATCTCCATCCCTTCCCCTTCAATCTCTCTCTCCTTCCTCTCCTTCCCCATTCAATCTCCTTCCTGTCCATCTCCTTCCTTTGCCCTTCAATCTTCCTTCCTCCCATCTCCATCCCTTCCTCTTCAATCTCTCTCTCCTTCCTTCCTTCCTTCCCCTTCAATCTCCTTCCTTCCTTCCTTCCACCCCTTCAATCTCCTTCCTTGTCCATCTCCTTCCTTTCCCGTTCAATCTTCCTTCCTTCCATTTCCATCTCCATCTCCATCCCTTCCCCTTCAATCTCTCTCTCCTTCCTTTCTCCTTTATTTTCCTTCCTTCTCCATCTCCTTTCCCCTTCAATCTTCCTTCCATCCTTCCTTCCATTTCCATCTCCATCCTTTCCCCTTCAATCTCTCTCCTTCCTTTCCCCTTCATCTTCCTTTCCTTCTCCATCTCCTTTCCCCTTCAATCTTCCTTCCTCCCATCTCCATCCCTTCCCCTTCAATCTCTCTCTCCTTCCTTCCATCCCATTCAATCTCCTTCCTTGTCCATCTCCTTCCTTTGCCCTTCAATCTTCCTTCCTCCCATCTCCATCCCTTCCTCTTCAATCTCTCTCTCCTTCCTTCCTTCCCCCTTCAATCTCCTTCCATGTCCATCTCTTTCCTTTCCCCTTCAATCTTCCTTCCTTCCATTTCCCTCTCCATCCCTTCCCCTTCAATCTCTCTCTCCTTCCTTCCTTCCTTCCTTCCCCCTTCAATCTCCTTTCCTTCCTTCCGTCCCCCTTCAATCTCCTTCCTTGTCCATCTCCTTCCTTTCCCCTTCAATCTTCCTTCCTTCCTTCCATCTCCATCTCCATCCCTTTCCCTTCAATCTCTCTCTCCTTCCTTCCTTCCTTCCTTCCCCCTTCAATCTCCTTCCTTGTCCATCTCCTTCCTTTCCCCTTCAATCTTCCTTCCTTCCTTCCATCTCCATCTCCATCCCTTCCCCTTCAATCTCTCTCTCCTTCCTCTCCCCTTCATCTTCCTTCCTTCTCCATCTCCTTTCCCCTCCAATCTTCCTTCCTTCCATCTCTTCCCGTTCAATCTCTCTCTCCTTCCTTCCTTCCCCCTTCAATCTCCTTCCGTCCTTCCTTTCCCCTTCAATCTTCCTTCCATCCTTCCTTCCATTTCCATCTCCATCCTTTCCCCTTCAATCTCTCTCTCCTTCCTTTCCCCTTCATCTTCCTTCCTTCTCCATCTCCTTTCCCCTCCAATCTTCCTTCCTTCCATCTCTTTCCCGTTCAATCTCTCTCTCCTTCCTTCCTTCCCCCTTCAATCTCCTTCCTTGTCCATCTCCTTCCTTTCCCCTTCAATCTTCCTTCCTTCCATCTCCATCCCTTCCCCTTCAATCTCTCTCTCCTTCCTCCTTCCTTCCCCCCTTCAATCTCCTTCCTTCTCCATCTCTCCCTTTCCCCTTCAATCGTCCTTCCTTCTTTCCATCTCCATCCCTTCCCCTTCAATCTCTCTCTCCTTCCTTCCTTCCCCCTTCAATCTCCTTCCTTGTCCATCTCCTTCCTTTCCCCTTCAATCTTGCTTCCTTCCATCTCCATCCCTTCCCCTTCAATCTCTCTCCTTCCTTCCTTCCTTCCTTCCCCCTTTAATCACCCTTCCTTCTCCATCTTCTTCCTTTCCCCTTCAATCGTGCTTCCTTCATTCCATCTCCATCTCCATCCCTTCCCCCTTCAATCTCTCTCCTTCCTTTCCCCTTCATCTTCCTTCCTTCTCCATCTCCTTTCCCGTTCAATCTTCCTTCCTCCCATCTCCATCCCTTCCCCTTCAATCTCTCTCTCCTTCCTTCCTTCCTTCCCCCTTCAATCTCCTTCCTTCTCCATCTTCTTCCTTTCCCCTTCAATCGTCCTTCCTTCCTTCCATCTCCATCTCCCATCTCCATCTCCATCCCTTCCCCTTCAATCTCTCTCTCCTTCCTTCCTTCCTTCCTTCCCCTTCAATCTCCTTCCTTCCTTCCTTCCCCCTTCAATCTCCTTCCTTGTCCATCTCCTTCCTTTCCCCTTCAATCTTCCTTCCTTTCTTCCTTCCATTTCCATCTCCATCTCCATCCCTTCCCCTTCAATCTCTCTCTCCTTTCTTTCCCCTTCATCTTCCTTCCTTCTCCATCTCCTTTCCCCCTTCAATCTTCCTTCTTTCCATCTCCATCCCTTCCCCTTCAATCTCTCTCTCCTTCCTTCCCCCTTCCATCTCCTTCCTTGTCCATCTCCTTCCTTTCCCCTTCAATCTTCCTTCCTTCCTTCCCCCTTCAATCTCCTTCCTTGTCCATCTCCTTCCTTTCCCCTTCAATCTTCCTTTCTTCCTTCCTTCCATTTCCATCTCCATCCCTTCCCCTTCAATCTCTCTCTCCTTCCTTCCTTCCCCCTTCAATCTCCTTCCTTGTCCATCCTCCTTCCTTTCCCCTTCATCTTCCTTCCTTCTCCATCTCCTTTCCGCTCCAATCTTCCTTCCTTCCATCTCTTCCCGTTCAATCTCTCTCTCCTTCCTTCCTTCCCCCTTCAATCTCATTCCTTTTCCATCTCCTTCCTTTCCCCTTCAATCTTCCTTCCATCCTTCCTTCCATTTCCATCTCCATCCCTTCCCCTTCAATCTCTCTCTCCTTCCTTTCCCCTTCATTTTCCTTCCTTCTCCATCTCCTTTCCCCCTCAATCTTCCTTCTTTCCATCTCCATCCCTTCCCCTTCAATCTCTCTTTCCTTCCTTCCCCCTTCAATCTCCTTCCTTGTCCATCTCCTTCCTTTCCCCTTCAATCTTCCTTCCTTCCTTCCTTCCTTCCTTCCCCTTCAATCTCCTTCCTTGTCCATCTCCTTCCTTTCCCCTTCAATCTTCCTTCCTTCCTTCCATTTCCATCTCCATCCCTTCCCCTTCAATCTCTCTCTCCTTCCTTCCTTCCTTCCTTCCTTCCTTCCCCCCTCAATCTCCTTCCGTCCTTCCTTCCCCTTCAATCTCCTTCCTTGTCCATCTCCATCCCTTCCCCTTCAATCTCTCTCTCCTTCCTTTCCCCTTCATCTTCCTTCCTTCTCCATCTCCTTTCTCCTTCAATCTTCCTTCTTTCCATCTCCATCCCTTCCCCTTCAATCTCTCTCTACTTCCTTCCCCCTTCAATCTCCTTCCGTGTCCATCTCCTTCCTTTCCCCTTCAATGTTCCTTCCTTAATTCCCCCTTCAATCTCCTTCCTTGTCCATCTCCTTCCTTTCCTTTTCAATCTTCCTTCCTTCCTTCCTTCCATTTCCATCTCCATCCCTTCCCCATCAATATCTCTCTCCTTCCATTCCCCTTCATCTTCCTTCCTTCTCCATCTCCTTTCCCCTTCAATCTCCTTTCTTGTCCATCTCCTTCCTTTCCCCTTCAATCTTGCTTCCTTCCATCTCCATCCCTTCCCCTTCAATCTCTCTCTCCTTCCTTCCTTCCTTCCTTCCTTCCCCCTTTAATCACCTTCCTTCTCCATCTTCTTCCTTTCCCCTTCAATCTCTCTCTCCTTCCTTCCTTCCCCCTTCAATCTCCTTCCTTGTCCATCTCCTTCCTTTCCCCTTCATCTTCCTTCCTTCTCCATCTCCTTTCCCCTCCAATCTTCCTTCCTTCCATCTCTTCCCGTTCAATCTCTCTCTCCTTCCTTCCTTCCCCCTTCAATCTCATTCCTTTTCCATCTCCTTCCTTTCCCCTTCAATCTTCCTTCCATCCTTCCTTCCATTTCCATCTCCATCCCTTCCCCTTCAATCTCTCTCTCCTTCCTTTCCCCTTCATTTTCCTTCCTTCTCCATCTCCTTTTCCCCTCAATCTTCCTTCTTTCCATCTCCATCCCTTCCCCTTCAATCTCTCCTTCCTTCCCCCTTCAATCTCCTTTCTTGTCCATCTCCTTCCTTTCCCCTTCAATCTTGCTTCCTTCCATCTCCATCTTACCCTTCAATCTCTCTCTCCTTCCTTCCTTCCTTCCTTCCCCCTTTAATCACCTTCCTTCTCCATCTCCATCCCTTCCCCTTCAATCTCTCTCTCCTTCCTTCCTTCCCCCTTCAATCTCCTTCCTTGTCCATCTCCTTCCTTTCCCCTTCATCTTCCTTCCTTCTCCATCTCCTTTCCCCTCCAATCTTCCTTCCTTCCATCTCTTCCCGTTCAATCTCTCTCTCCTTCCTTCCTTCCCCCTTCAATCTTCCTTCCATCCTTCCTTCCATTTCCATCTCCATCCCTTCCCCTTCAATCTCTCTCTCCTTCCTTTCCCCTTCCTTTTCCTTCCTTCTCCATCTCCTTTTCCCCTCAATCTTCCTTCTTTCCATCTCCATCCCTTCCCCTTCAATCTCTCTTTCCTTCCTTCCCCCTTCAATCTCCTTCCTTGTCCATCTCCTTCCTTTCCCCTTCAATCTTCCTTCCTTCCTTCCTTCCTTCCCCTTCAATCTCCTTCCTTGTCCATCTCCGTCCTTTCCCCTTCAATCTTCCTTCCTTCCTTCCATTTCCATCTCCATCCCTTCCCCTTCAATCTCTCTCTCCTTCCTTCCTTCCTTCCTTCCTTCCCCCCTCAATCTTCTTCCGTCCTTCCTTCCCCCTTCAATCTCCTTCCTTGTCCATCTCCTTCCTTTCCCCTTCAATCTTCCTTCCTTCCTTCCATTTCCATTTCCATCTCCATCTCTTCCCGTTCAATCTCTCTCTCCTTCCTTCCTTCCCCCTTCAATCTCATTCCTTTTCCATCTCCTTCCTTTCCCCTTCAATCTTCCTTCCATCCTTCCTTCCATTTCCATCTCCATCCCTTCCCCTTCAATCTTTCTCTCCTTCCTTTCCCCTTCATTTTCCTTCCTTCTCCATCTCCTTTCCCCCTCAATCTTCCTTCTTTCCATCTCCATCCCTTCCCCTTCAATCTCTCTTTCCTTCCTCCCCCTTCAATCTCCTTCCTTGTCCATCTCCTTCCTTTCCCCTTCAATCTTCCTTCCTTCCTTCCTTCCTTCCTTCCCCTTCAATCTCCTTCCTTGTCCATCTCCTTCCTTTCCCCTTCAATCTTCCTTCCTTCCTTCCATTTCCATCTCCATCCCTTCCCCTTCAATCTCTCTCTCCTTCCTTCCTTCCTTCCTTCCTTCCCCCCTCAATCTCCTTCCGTCCTTCCTTCCCCCTTCAATCTCCTTCCTTGTCCATCTCCTTCCTTTCCCCTTCAATCTTCCTTCCTTCCTTCCATTTCCATTTCCATCTCCATCCCTTCCCCTTCAATCTCTCTCTCCTTCCTTTCCCCTTCATCTTCCTTCCTTCTCCATCTCCTTTCTCCTTCAATCTTCCTTCTTTCCATCTCCATCCCTTCCCCTTCAATCTCTCTCTACTTCCTTCCCCCTTCAATCTCCTTCCGTGTCCATCTCCTTCCTTTCCCCTTGAATGTTCCTTCCTTAATTCCCCCTTCAATCTCCTTCCTTGTCCATCTCCTTCCTTTCCTTTTCAATCTTCCTTCCTTCCTTCCTTCCTTCCATTTCCATCTCCATCCCTTCCCCATCAATATCTCTCTCCTTCCATTCCCCTTCATCTTCCTTCCTTCTCCATCTCCTTTCCCCTTCAATCTTCCTTCTTTCCATCTCCATCCCTTCCCCTTCAATCTCTCCTTCCTTCCCCCTTCAATCTCCTTTCTTGTCCATCTCCTTCCTTTCCCCTTCAATCTTGCTTCCTTCCATCTCCATCCCTTCCCCTTCAATCTCTCTCTCCTTCCTTCCTTCCTTCCTTCCTTCCTTCCCCCTTTAATCACCTTCCTTCTCCATCTTCTTCCTTTCCCCTTCAATCGTGCTTCCTTCATTCCATCTCCATCTCCATCCCTTCCCCTTCAATCTCTCTCCTTCCTTTCCCCTTCATCTTCCTTCCTTCTCCATCTCCTTTCCCCTTCAATCTTCCTTCCTCCCATCTCCATCCCTTCCCCTTCAATCTCTCTCTCCTTCCTTCCGTCCTTCCCCCTTCAATCTCCTTCCTTCTCCATCTTCTTCCTTTCCCCTTCAATCGTCCTTCCTTCCTTCCATCTCCATCTCCATCTCTATCCCTTCCCCTTCAATCTCTCTCTCCTTCCTTCCTTCCTTCCCCTTCAATCTCCTTCCTTGTCCATCTCCTTCCTTTCCCCTTCAATCTTCCTTCCTTTCTTCCTTCCATTTCCATCTCCATCTCCATCCCTTCCCCTTCAATCTCTCTCTCCTTTCTTTCCCCTTCATCTTCCTTCCTTCTCCATCTCCTTTCCCCTTCAATCTTCCTTCTTTCCATCTCCATCCCTTCCCCTTCAATCTCTCTTTCCTTCCTTCCCCTTTCAATCTCCTTCCTTGTCCATCTCCTTCCTTTCCCCTTCAATCTTCCTTCCTTCCTTCCTTCCTTCCTTCCCCTTCAATCTCCTTCCTTGTCCATCTCCTTCCTTTCCCCTTCAATCTTCCTTCCTTCCTTCCATTTCCATCTCCATCCCTTCCCCTTCAATCTCTCTCTCCTTCCTTCCTTCCTTCCTTCCTTCCCCCCTCAATCTCCTTCCGTCCTTCCTTCCCCCTTCAATCTCCTTCCTTGTCCATCTCCTTCCTTTCCCCTTCAATCTTCCTTCCTTCCTTCCATTTCCATTTCCATCTCCATCTCTTCCCGTTCAATCTCTCTCTCCTTCCTTCCTTCCCCCTTCAATCTCATTCCTTTTCCATCTCCTTCCTTTCCCCTTCAATCTTCCTTCCATCCTTCCTTCCATTTCCATCTCCATCCCTTCCCCTTCAATCTCTCTCTCCTTCCTTTCCCCTTCATTTTCCTTCCTTCTCCATCTCCTTTCCCCCTCAATCTTCCTTCTTTCCATCTCCATCCCTTCCCCTTCAATCTCTCTTTCCTTCCTTCCCCCTTCAATCTCCTTCCTTGTCCATCTCCTTCCTTTCCCCTTCAATCTTCCTTCCTTCCTTCCTTCCTTCCCCTTCAATCTCCTTCCTTGTCCATCTCCTTCCTTTCCCCTTCAATCTTCCTGCCTTCCTTCCATTTCCATCTCCATCCCTTCCCCTTCAATCTCTCTCTCCTTCCTTCCTTCCTTCCTTCCTTCCCCCCTCAATCTCCTTCCGTCCTTCCTTCCCCCTTCAATCTCCTTCCTTGTCCATCTCCTTCCTTTCCCCTTCAATCTTCCTTCCTTCCTTCCATTTCCATTTCCATCTCCATCCCTTCCCCTTCAATCTCTCTCTCCTTCCTTTCCCCTTCATCTTCCTTCCTTCTCCATCTCCTTTCTCCTTCAATCTTCCTTCTTTCCATCTCCATCCCTTCCCCTTCAATCTCTCTCTACTTCCTTCCCCCTTCAATCTCCTTCCGTGTCCATCTCCTTCCTTTCCCCTTCAATGTTCCTTCCTTAATTCCCCCTTCAATCTCCTTCCTTGTCCATCTCCTTCCTTTCCTTTTCAATCTTCCTTCCTTCCTTCCTTCCATTTCCATCTCCATCCCTTCCCCATCAATATCTCTCTCCTTCCATTCCCCTTCATCTTCCTTCCTTCTCCATCTCCTTTCCCCTTCAATCTTCCTTCTTTCCATCTCCATCCCTTCCCCTTCAATCTCTCCTTCCTTCCCCCTTCAATCTCCTTTCTTGTCCATCTCCTTCCTTTCCCCTTCAATCTTGCTTCCTTCCATCTCCATCCCTTCCCCTTCAATCTCTCTCTCCTTCCTTCCTTCCTTCCTTCCCCCTTTAATCACCTTCCTTCTCCATCTTCTTCCTTTCCCCTTCAATCTCTCTCTCCTTCCTTCCTTCCCCCTTCAATCTCCTTCCTTGTCCATCTCCTTCCTTTCCCCTTCATCTTCCTTCCTTCTCCATCTCCTTTCCCCTCCAATCTTCCTTCCTTCCATCTCTTCCCGTTCAATCTCTCTCTCCTTCCTTCCTTCCCCCTTCAATCTCATTCCTTTTCCATCTCCTTCCTTTCCCCTTCAATCTTCCTTCCATCCTTCCTTCCATTTCCATCTCCATCCCTTCCCCTTCAATCTCTCTCTCCTTCCTTTCCCCTTCATTTTCCTTCCTTCTCCATCTCCTTTTCCCCTCAATCTTCCTTCTTTCCATCTCCATCCCTTCTCCTTCAATCTCTCCTTCCTTCCCCCTTCAATCTCCTTTCTTGTCCATCTCCTTCCTTTCCCCTTCAATCTTGCTTCCTTCCATCTCCATCCCTTCCCCTTCAATCTCTCTCTCCTTCCTTCCTTCCTTCCTTCCTTCCCCCTTTAATCACCTTCCTTCTCCATCTCCATCCCTTCCCCTTCAATCTCTCTCTCCTTCCTTCCTTCCCCCTTCAATCTTCCTTCCATCCATCCTTCCATTTCCATCTCCATCCCTTCCCCTTCAATCTCTCTCTCCTTCCTTTCCCCTTCATTTTCCTTCCTTCTCCATCTCCTTTTCCCCTCAATCTTACTTCTTTCCATCTCCATCCCTTCCCCTTCAATCTCTCTTTCCTTCCTTCCCCCTTCAATCTCCTTCCTTGTCCATCTCCTTCCTTTCCCCTTCAATCTTCCTTCCTTCCTTCCTTCCCCTTCAATCTCCTTCCTTGTCCATCTCCTTCCTTTCCCCTTCAATCTTGCTTCCTTCCATCTCCATCCCTTCCCCTTCAATCTCTCTCTCCTTCCTTCCTTCCTTCCTTCCTTCCTTCCTTCCTTCCCCCTTTAATCACCTTCCTTCTCCATCTTCTTCCTTTCCCCTTCAATCGTGCTTCCTTCATTCCATCTCCATCTCCATCTCCATCCCTTCCCCTTCAATCTCTCTCCTTCCTTTCCCCTTCATCTTCCTTCCTTCTCCATCTCCTTTCCCCTTCAATCTTCCTTCCTCCCATCTCCATCCCTTCCCCTTCAATCTCTCTCTCCTTCCTTCCTTCCTTCCCCCTTCAATCTCCTTCCTTCTCCATCTTCTTCCTTTCCCCTTCAATCGTCCTTCCTTCCTTCCATCTCCATCTCCATCTCCATCCCTTCCCCTTCAATCTCTCTCTCCTTCCTTCCTTCCTTCCCCTTCAATCTCCTTCCTTCCTTCCTTCCCCCTTCAATCTCCTTCCTTGTCCATCTCCTTCCTTTCCCCTTCAATCTTCCTTCCTTTCTTCCTTCCATTTCCATCTCCATCTCCATCCCTTCCCCTTCAATCTCTCTCTCCTTTCTTTCCCCTTCATCTTCCTTCCTTCTCCATCTCCCTTCCCCTTCAATCTCTCTCTCCTTCCTTCCCCCTTCAATCTCCTTCCTTGTCCATCTCCTTCCTTTCCCCTTCAATCTTCCTTCCATCCTTCCTTCCATTTCCATCTCCATCCCTTCCCCTTCAATCTTTCTCTCCTTCCTTTCCCCTTCATTTTCCTTCCTTCTCCATCTCCTTTCCCCCTCAATCTTCCTTCTTTCCATCTCCATCCCTTCCCCTTCAATCTCTCTTTCCTTCCTCCCCCTTCAATCTCCTTCCTTGTCCATCTCCTTCCTTTCCCCTTCAATCTTCCTTCCTTCCTTCCTTCCTTCCTTCCCCTTCAATCTCCTTCCTTGTCCATCTCCTTCCTTTCCCCTTCAATCTTCCTTCCTTCCTTCCATTTCCATCTCCATCCCTTCCCCTTCAATCTCTCTCTCCTTCCTTCCTTCCTTCCTTCCTTCCCCCCTCAATCTCCTTACGTCCTTCCTTCCCCCTTCAATCTCCTTCCTTGTCCATCTCCTTCCTTTCCCCTTCAATCTTCCTTCCTTCCTTCCATTTCCATTTCCATCTCCATCCCTTCCCCTTCAATCTCTCTCTCCTTCCTTTCCCCTTCATCTTCCTTCCTTCTCCATCTCCTTTCTCCTTCAATCTTCCTTCTTTCCATCTCCATCCCTTCCCCTTCAATCTCTCTCTACTTCCTTCCCCCTTCAATCTCCTTCCGTGTCCATCTCCTTCCTTTCCCCTTGAATGTTCCTTCCTTAATTCCCCCTTCAATCTCCTTCCTTGTCCATCTCCTTCCTTTCCTTTTCAATCTTCCTTCCTTCCTTCCTTCCTTCCATTTCCATCTCCATCCCTTCCCCATCAATATCTCTCTCCTTCCATTCCCCTTCATCTTCCTTCCTTCTCCATCTCCTTTCCCCTTCAATCTTCCTTCTTTCCATCTCCATCCCTTCCCCTTCAATCTCTCCTTCCTTCCCCCTTCAATCTCCTTTCTTGTCCATCTCCTTCCTTTCCCCTTCAATCTTGCTTCCTTCCATCTCCATCCCTTCCCCTTCAATCTCTCTCTCCTTCCTTCCTTCCTTCCTTCCTTCCTTCCCCCTTTAATCACCTTCCTTCTCCATCTTCTTCCTTTCCCCTTCAATCGTGCTTCCTTCATTCCATCTCCATCTCCATCCCTTCCCCTTCAATCTCTCTCCTTCCTTTCCCCTTCATCTTCCTTCCTTCTCCATCTCCTTTCCCCTTCAATCTTCCTTCCTCCCATCTCCATCCCTTCCCCTTCAATCTCTCTCTCCTTCCTTCCTTCCTTCCCCCTTCAATCTCCTTCCTTCTCCATCTTCTTCCTTTCCCCTTCAATCGTCCTTCCTTCCTTCCATCTCCATCTCCATCTCCATCTCTATCCCTTCCCCTTCAATCTCTCTCTCCTTCCTTCCTTCCTTCCCCTTCAATCTCCTTCCTTGTCCATCTCCTTCCTTTCCCCTTCAATCTTCCTTCCTTTCTTCCTTCCATTTCCATCTCCATCTCCATCCCTTCCCCTTCAATCTCTCTCTCCTTTCTTTCCCCTTCATCTTCCTTCCTTCTCCATCTCCTTTCCCCTTCAATCTTCCTTCTTTCCATCTCCATCCCTTCCCCTTCAATCTCTCTTTCCTTCCTTCCCCTTTCAATCTCCTTCCTTGTCCATCTCCTTCCTTTCCCCTTCAATCTTCCTTCCTTCCTTCCTTCCTTCCTTCCCCTTCAATCTCCTTCCTTGTCCATCTCCTTCCTTTCCCCTTCAATCTTCCTTCCTTCCTTCCATTTCCATCTCCATCCCTTCCCCTTCAATCTCTCTCTCCTTCCTTCCTTCCTTCCTTCCTTCCCCCCTCAATCTCCTTCCGTCCTTCCTTCCCCCTTCAATCTCCTTCCTTGTCCATCTCCTTCCTTTCCCCTTCAATCTTCCTTCCTTCCTTCCATTTCCATTTCCATCTCCATCTCTTCCCGTTCAATCTCTCTCTCCTTCCTTCCTTCCCCCTTCAATCTCATTCCTTTTCCATCTCCTTCCTTTCCCCTTCAATCTTCCTTCCATCCTTCCTTCCATTTCCATCTCCATCCCTTCCCCTTCAATCTCTCTCTCCTTCCTTTCCCCTTCATTTTCCTTCCTTCTCCATCTCCTTTCCCCCTCAATCTTCCTTCTTTCCATCTCCATCCCTTCCCCTTCAATCTCTCTTTCCTTCCTTCCCCCTTCAATCTCCTTCCTTGTCCATCTCCTTCCTTTCCCCTTCAATCTTCCTTCCTTCCTTCCTTCCTTCCTTCCCCTTCAATCTCCTTCCTTGTCCATCTCCTTCCTTTCCCCTTCAATCTTCCTGCCTTCCTTCCATTTCCATCTCCATCCCTTCCCCTTCAATCTCTCTCTCCTTCCTTCCTTCCTTCCTTCCTTCCCCCCTCAATCTCCTTCCGTCCTTCCTTCCCCCTTCAATCTCCTTCCTTGTCCATCTCCTTCCTTTCCCCTTCAATCTTCCTTCCTTCCTTCCATTTCCATTTCCATCTCCATCCCTTCCCCTTCAATCTCTCTCTCCTTCCTTTCCCCTTCATCTTCCTTCCTTCTCCATCTCCTTTCTCCTTCAATCTTCCTTCTTTCCATCTCCATCCCTTCCCCTTCAATCTCTCTCTACTTCCTTCCCCCTTCAATCTCCTTCCGTGTCCATCTCCTTCCTTTCCCCTTCAATGTTCCTTCCTTAATTCCCCCTTCAATCTCCTTCCTTGTCCATCTCCTTCCTTTCCTTTTCAATCTTCCTTCCTTCCTTCCTTCCATTTCCATCTCCATCCCTTCCCCATCAATATCTCTCTCCTTCCATTCCCCTTCATCTTCCTTCCTTCTCCATCTCCTTTCCCCTTCAATCTTCCTTCTTTCCATCTCCATCCCTTCCCCTTCAATCTCTCCTTCCTTCCCCCTTCAATCTTGCTTCCTTCCATCTCCATCCCTTCCCCTTCAATCTCTCTCTCCTTCCTTCCTTCCTTCCTTCCCCCTTTAATCACCTTCCTTCTCCATCTTCTTCCTTTCCCCTTCAATCTCTCTCTCCTTCCTTCCTTCCCCCTTCAATCTCCTTCCTTGTCCATCTCCTTCCTTTCCCCTTCATCTTCCTTCCTTCTCCATCTCCTTTCCCCTCCAATCTTCCTTCCTTCCATCTCTTCCCGTTCAATCTCTCTCTCCTTCCTTCCTTCCCCCTTCAATCTCATTCCTTTTCCATCTCCTTCCTTTCCCCTTCAATCTTCCTTCCATCCTTCCTTCCATTTCCATCTCCATCCCTTCCCCTTCAATCTCTCTCTCCTTCCTTTCCCCTTCATTTTCCTTCCTTCTCCATCTCCTTTTCCCCTCAATCTTCCTTCTTTCCATCTCCATCCCTTCTCCTTCAATCTCTCCTTCCTTCCCCCTTCAATCTCCTTTCTTGTCCATCTCCTTCCTTTCCCCTTCAATCTTGCTTCCTTCCATCTCCATCCCTTCCCCTTCAATCTCTCTCTCCTTCCTTCCTTCCTTCCTTCCTTCCCCCTTTAATCACCTTCCTTCTCCATCTCCATCCCTTCCCCTTCAATCTCTCTCTCCTTCCTTCCTTCCCCCTTCAATCTTCCTTCCATCCATCCTTCCATTTCCATCTCCATCCCTTCCCCTTCAATCTCTCTCTCCTTCCTTTCCCCTTCATTTTCCTTCCTTCTCCATCTCCTTTTCCCCTCAATCTTACTTCTTTCCATCTCCATCCCTTCCCCTTCAATCTCTCTTTCCTTCCTTCCCCCTTCAATCTCCTTCCTTGTCCATCTCCTTCCTTTCCCCTTCAATCTTCCTTCCTTCCTTCCTTCCCCTTCAATCTCCTTCCTTGTCCATCTCCTTCCTTTCCCCTTCAATCTTGCTTCCTTCCATCTCCATCCCTTCCCCTTCAATCTCTCTCTCCTTCCTTCCTTCCTTCCTTCCTTCCTTCCTTCCCCCTTTAATCACCTTCCTTCTCCATCTTCTTCCTTTCCCCTTCAATCGTGCTTCCTTCATTCCATCTCCATCTCCATCTCCATCCCTTCCCCTTCAATCTCTCTCCTTCCTTTCCCCTTCATCTTCCTTCCTTCTCCATCTCCTTTCCCCTTCAATCTTCCTTCCTCCCATCTCCATCCCTTCCCCTTCAATCTCTCTCTCCTTCCTTCCTTCCTTCCCCCTTCAATCTCCTTCCTTCTCCATCTTCTTCCTTTCCCCTTCAATCGTCCTTCCTTCCTTCCATCTCCATCTCCATCTCCATCCCTTCCCCTTCAATCTCTCTCTCCTTCCTTCCTTCCTTCCCCTTCAATCTCCTTCCTTCCTTCCTTCCCCCTTCAATCTCCTTCCTTGTCCATCTCCTTCCTTTCCCCTTCAATCTTCCTTCCTTTCTTCCTTCCATTTCCATCTCCATCTCCATCCCTTCCCCTTCAATCTCTCTCTCCTTTCTTTCCCCTTCATCTTCCTTCCTTCTCCATCTCCCTTCCCCTTCAATCTCTCTCTCCTTCCTTCCCCCTTCAATCTCCTTCCTTGTCCATCTCCTTCCTTTCCCCTTCAATCTTCCTTCCTTCCTTCCCCCTTCAATCTCCTTCCTTGTCCATCTCCTTCCTTTCCCCTTCAATTTTCCTTCCTTCCTTCCTTCCTTCCTTCCATTTCCATCTCCATCCCTTCCCCTTCAATCTCTCTCTCCTTCCTTTCCCCTTCATCTTCCTTCATTCTCCATCTCCTTTCCCCTTCAATCTTCCTTCTTCCCATCTCCATCCCTTCCCCTTCAATCTCTCTCTCCTTCCTTCCTTCCCCCTTCAATCTCCTTCCTTGTCCATCTCCTTCCTTTCCCCTTCAATCTTCCTTCCTTCCTTCCTTCCTTCCTTCCCCTTCAATCTCCTTCCTTGTCCATCTCCTTCCTTTCCCCTTCAATCTTCCTTCCATCCTTCCTTCCTTCTCCATCTCCATCCCTTCCCCTTCAATCTCTCTCTCCTTCCTTCCTTCCCCCTTCAATCTCCTTCCTTGTCCATCTCCTTCCTTTCCCCTTCATCTTCCTTCCTTCTCCATCTCCTTTCCCCTCCAATCTTCCTTCCTTCCATCTCTTCCCGTTCAATCTCTCTCTCCTTCCTTCCTTCCCCCTTCAATCTTCCTTCCATCCATCCTTCCATTTCCATCTCCATCCCTTCCCCTTCAATCTCTCTCTCCTTCCTTTCCCCTTCATTTTCCTTCCTTCTCCATCTCCTTTTCCCCTCAATCTTACTTCTTTCCATCTCCATCCCTTCCCCTTCAATCTCTCTTTCCTTCCTTCCCCCTTCAATCTCCTTCCTTGTCCATCTCCTTCCTTTCCCCTTCAATCTTCCTTCCTTCCTTCCTTCCCCTTCAATCTCCTTCCTTGTCCATCTCCTTCCTTTCCCCTTCAATCTTGCTTCCTTCCATCTCCATCCCTTCCCCTTCAATCTCTCTCTCCTTCCTTCCTTCCTTCCTTCCTTCCTTCCTTCCTTCCTTCCTTCCTTCCCCCTTTAATCAACTTCCTTCTCCATCTTCTTCCTTTCCCCTTCAATCGTGCTTCCTTCATTCCATCTCCATCTCCATCTCCATCCCTTCCCCTTCAATCTCTCTCCTTCCTTTCCCCTTCATCTTCCTTCCTTCTCCATCTCCTTTCCCCTTCAATCTTCCTTCCTCCCATCTCCATCCCTTCCCCTTCAATCTCTCTCTCCTTCCTTCCTTCCTTCCCCCTTCAATCTCCTTCCTTCTCCATCTTCTTCCTTTCCCCTTCAATCGTCCTTCCTTCCTTCCATCTCCATCTCCATCTCCATCCCTTCCCCTTCAATCTCTCTCTCCTTCCTTCCTTCCTTCCCCTTCAATCTCCTTCCTTCCTTCCTTCCCCCTTCAATCTCCTTCCTTGTCCATCTCCTTCCTTTCCCCTTCAATCTTCCTTCCTTTCTTCCTTCCATTTCCATCTCCATCTCCATCCCTTCCCCTTCAATCTCTCTCTCCTTTCTTTCCCCTTCATCTTCCTTCCTTCTCCATCTCCCTTCCCCTTCAATCTCTCTCTCCTTCCTTCCCCCTTCAATCTCCTTCCTTGTCCATCTCCTTCCTTTCCCCTTCAATCTTCCTTCCTTCCTTCCCCCTTCAATCTCCTTCCTTGTCCATCTCCTTCCTTTCCCCTTCAATTTTCCTTCCTTCCTTCCTTCCTTCCTTCCATTTCCATCTCCATCCCTTCCCCTTCAATCTCTCTCTCCTTCCTTTCCCCTTCATCTTCCTTCCTTCTCCATCTCCTTTCCCCTTCAATCTTCCTTCTTCCCATCTCCATCCCTTCCCCTTCAATCTCTCTCTCCTTCCTTCCTTCCCCCTTCAATCTCCTTCCTTGTCCATCTCCTTCCTTTCCCCTTCAATCTTCCTTCCTTCCTTCCTTCCTTCCTTCCCCTTCAATCTCCTTCCTTGTCCATCTCCTTCCTTTCCCCTTCAATCTTCCTTCCATCCTTCCTTCCATTTCCATCTCCATCCCTTCCCCTTCAATCTCTCTGTCCTTCCTTTCCCCTTCATTTTCCTTCCTTCTCCATCTCCTTTTCCCCTCAATCTTCCTTCTTTCCATCTCCATCCCTTCCCCTTCAATCTCTCTTTCCTTCCTTCCCCCTTCAATCTCCTTCCTTGTCCATCTCCTTCCTTTCCCCTTCAATCTTCCTTCCTTCCTTCCTTCCTTCCCCTTCAATCTCCTTCCTTGTCCATCTCCTTCCTTTCCCCTTCAATCTTCCTTCCTTCCTTCCATTTCCATCTCCATCCCTTCCCCTTCAATCTCTCCTTCCTTCCTTCCTTCCTTCCTTCCTTCCTTCCTTCCCCCCTCAATCTCCTTCCGTCCTTCCTTCCCCCTTCAATCTCCTTCCTTGTCCATCTCCTTCCTTTCCCCTTCAATCTTCCTTCCTTCCTTCCATTTCCATTTCCATCTCCATCCCTTCCCGTTCAATCTCTCTCTCCTTCCTTTCCCCTTCATCTTCCTTCCTTCTCCATCTCCTTTCTCCTTCAATCTTCCTTTTTTCCATCTCCATCCCTTCCCCTTCAATCTCTCTCTCCTTCCTTCCCCCTTCAATCTCCTTCCGTGTCCATCTCCTTCCTTTCCCCTTCAATCTTCCTTCCTTCCTTCCCCCTTCAATCTCCTCCCTTGTCCATCTCCTTCCTTTCCTTTTCAATCTTCCTTCCTTCCTTCCTTCCATTTCCATCTCCATCCCTTCCCCATCAATATCTCTCTCCTTCCATTCCCCTTCATCTTCCTTCCTTCTCCATCTCCTTTCCCCTTCAATCTTCCTTCTTTCCATCTCCATCCCTTCCCCTTCAATCTCTCCTTCCTTCCCCCTTCAATCTCCTTCGTTGTCCATCTCCTTCCTTTCCCCTTCAATCTTGCTTCCTTCCATCTCCATCCCTTCCCCTTCAATCTCTCTCTCCTTCCTTCCTTCCTTCCTTCCTTCCCCCTTTAATCTCCTTCCTTCTCCATCTTCTTCCTTTCCCCTTCAATCGTCCTTCCTTCCTTCCATCTCCATCTCCATCCCTTCCCCTTCAATCTCTCTCCTTCCTTTCCCCTTCATCTTCCTTCCTTCTCCATCTCCTTTCCCCTTCAATCTTCCTTCTTCCCATCTCCATCCCTTCCCCTTCAATCTCTCTCTCCTTCCTTCCCCCTTCAATCTCCTTCCTTGTCCATCTCCTTCCTTTCCCCTTCAATCTTCCTTCCTTCCTTCCCCCTTCAATCTCCTTCCTTGTCCATCTCGTTCCTTTCCCCTTCAATCTTCCTTCCTTCCTTCCTTCCATTTCCATCTCCATCTCCATCTCCATCTCCATCTCCATCTCCATCCCTTCCCCTTCAATCTCTCTCTCCTTCCTTCCTTCCCCCTTCAATCTCCTTCCTTCTCCATCTTCTTCCTTTCCCCTTCAATCGTCCTTCCTTCCTTCCATCTCCATCTCCATCCCTTCCCCTTCAATCTCTCTCTCCTTCCTTCCTTCCTTCCTTCCCCCTTCAATCTCCTTCCTTCCTTCCCCCTTCAATCTCCTTCCTTGTCCATCTCCTTCCTTTCCCCTTCAATCTTCCTTCCTTCCATTTCCATCTCCATCTCCATCCCTTCCCTTCAATCTCTCTCTCCTTCCTTTCTCCTTTATTTTCCTTCCTTCTCCATCTCCTTTCCCCTTCAATCTTCCATCTTCTATCTCCATCCCTTCCCCTTCAATCTCTCTCTCCTTCCTTCTTTCCTTCCCCTTCAATCTCCTTCTGTCCTTCCTTCCCCCTTCAATCTCCTTCCTTGTCCATCTCCTTCCTTTCCCCTTCAATCTTCCTTCCTTCCTTCCATTTCCATTTCCATCTCCATCCCTTCCCCTTCAATCTCTCTCTCCTTCCTTCCCCTTCATCTTCCTTCCTTCTCCATCTCCTTTCTCCTTCAATCTTCCTTCTTCCATCTCCATCCCTTCCCCTTCAATCTCTCTCTCCTTCCTTCCCCCTTCAATCTCCTTCCGTGTCCATCTCCTTCCTTTCCCCTTCAATCTTCCTTCCTTCCTTCCCCCTTCAATCTCCTTCCTTGTCCATCTCCTTCCTTTCCTTTTCAATCTTCCTTCCTTCCTTCCTTCCATTTCCATCTCCATCCCTTCCCCATCAATATCTCTCTCCTTCCATTCCCCTTCATCTTCCTTCCTTCTCCATCTCCTTTCCCCTTCAATCTTCCTTCTTTCCATCTCCATCCCTTCCCCTTCAATCTCTCCTTCCTTCCCCCTTCAATCTCCTTCCTTGTCCATCTCCTTCCTTTCCCCTTCAATCTTGCTTCCTTCCATCTCCATCCCTTCCCCTTCAATCTCTCTCTCCTTCCTTCTTTCCTTCCTTCCACCTTTAATCTCCTTCCTTCTCCATCTTCTTCCTTTCCCCTTCAATCGTCCTTCCTTCCTTCCATCTCCATCTCCATCCCTTCCCCTTCAATCTCTCTCCTTCCTTTCCCCTTCATCTTCCTTCCTTCTCCATCTCCTTTCCCTTCAATCTTCCTTCTTTCCATCTCCATCCCTTCCCCTTCAATCTCTCTCTCCTTCCTTCCTTCCCCTTCAATCTCCTTCCTTCTCCATCTTCTTCCTTTCCCCTTCAATCGTCCTTCCTTCCTTCCATCTCCATCTCCATCCCTTCCCCTTCAATCTCTCTCTCCTTCCTTCCTTCCTTCCTTCCCCCTTCAATCTCCTTCCTTCCTTCCCCCTTCAATCTCCTTCCTTGTCCATCTCCTTCCTTTCCCGTTCAATCTTCCTTCCTTCCATTTCCATCTCCATCTCCATCCCTTCCCCTTCAATCTCTCTCTCCTTCCTTTCCCCTTTATTTTCCTTCCTTCTCCATCTCCTTTCCCCTTCAATCTTCCTTCCATCCTTCCATTTCCATCTCCATCTCCATCCCTTCCCCTTCAATCTCTCTCTCCTTCCTTCCTTCCCCATTCAATCTCCTTCCTTGTCCATCTCCTTCCTTTGCCCTTCAATCTTCCTTCCTCCCATCTCCATCCCTTCCTCTTCAATCTCTCTCTCCTTCCTTCCTTCCCCCTTCAATCTCCTTCCTTGTCCATCTCTTTCCTTTCCCCTTCAATCTTCCTTCCTTCCATTTCCCTCTCCATCCCTTCCCCTTCAATCTCTCTCTCCTTCCTTCCTTCCTTTCTTCCCCCTTCAATCTCCTTCCTTCCTTCCGTCCCCCTTCAATCTCCTTCCTTGTCCATCTCCTTCCTTTCCCCTTCAATCTTCCTTCCTTCCTTCCATCTCCATCTCCATCCCTTTCCCTTCAATCTCTCTCTCCTTCCTTCCTTCCTTCCTTCCCCCTTCAATCTCCTTCCTTGTCCATCTCCTTCCTTTCCCCTTCAATCTTCCTTCCTTCCTTCCATCTCCATCTCCATCCTTTCCCCTTCAATCTCTCTCCTTCCTTTCCCCTTCATCTTCCTTCCTTCTCCATCTCCTTTCCCCTTCAATCTTCCTTCCTCCCATCTCCATCCCTTCCCTTCAATCTCTCTCTCCTTCCTTCCTTCCCCATTCAATCTCCTTCCTTGTCCATCTCCTTCCTTTGCCCTTCAATCTTCCTTCCTCCCATCTCCATCCCTTCCTCTTCAATCTCTCTCTCCTTCCTTCCTTCCCCCTTCAATCTCCTTCCTTGTCCATCTCTTTCCTTTCCCCTTCAATCTTCCTTCCTTCCATTTCCCTCTCCATCCCTTCCCCTTCAATCTCTCTCTCCTTCCTTCCTTCCTTTCTTCCCCCTTCAATCTCCTTCCTTCCTTCCGTCCCCCTTCAATCTCCTTCCTTGTCCATCTCCTTCCTTTCCCCTTCAATCTTCCTTCCTTCCTTCCATCTCCATCTCCATCCCTTTCCCTTCAATCTCTCTCTCCTTCCTTCCTTCCTTCCTTCCCCCTTCAATCTCCTTCCTTGTCCATCTCCTTCCTTTCCCCTTCAATCTTCCTTCCTTCCTTCCATCTCCATCTCCATCCCTTCCCCTTCAATCTCTCTCTCCTTCCTCTCCCCTTCATCTTCCTTCCTTCTCCATCTCCTTTCCCCTCCAATCTTCCTTCCTTCCATCTCTTCCCGTTCAATCTCTCTCTCCTTCCTTCCTTCCCCATTCAATCTCCTTCCGTCCTTCCTTTCCCCTTCAATCTTCCTTCCATCCTTCCTTCCATTTCCATCTCCATCCTTTCCCCTTCAATCTCTCTCTCCTTCCTTTCCCCTTCATCTTCCTTCCTTCTCCATCTCCTTTCCCCTCCAATCTTCCTTCCTTCCATCTCTTCCCGTTCAATCTCTCCTTCCTTCCTTCCCCCTTCAATCTCCTTCCTTGTCCATCTCCTTCCTTTCCCCTTCAATCTTCCTTCCTTCCATCTCCATCCCTTCCCCTTCAATCTCTCTCTCCTTCCTTCCTTCCTTCCCCCTTCAATCTCCTTCCTTCTCCATCTTCTTCCTTTCCCCTTCAATCGTCCTTCCTTCTTTCCATCTCCATCCCTTCCCCTTCAATCTCTCTCTCCTTCCTTCCTTCCCCCTTCAATCTCCTTCCTTGTCCATCTCCTTCCTTTCCCCTTCAATCTTGCTTCCTTCCATCTCCATCCCTTCCCCTTCAATCTCTCTCTCCTTCCTTCCTTCCTTCCTTCCTTCCTTCCTTCCTTCCTTCCCCCTTTAATCTCCTTCCTTCTCCATCTTCTTCCTTTCCCCTTCAATCGTCCTTCCTTCCTTCCATCTCCATCTCCATCCCTTCCCCTTCAATCTCTCTCCTTCCTTTCCCCTTCATCTTCCTTCCTTCTCCATCTCCTTTCCCCTTCAATCTTCCTTCTTTCCATCTCCATCCCTTCCCCTTCAATTTCTCTCTCCTTCCTTCCCCCTTCAATCTCCTTCCTTGTCCATCTCCTTCCTTTCCCCTTCAATCTTCCTTCCTTCCTTCCCCCTTCAATCTCCTTCCTTGTCCATCTCGTTCCTTTCCCTTCAATCTTCCTTCCTTCCTTCCTTCCATTTCCATCTCCATCTCCATCTCCATCCCTTCCCCTTCAATCTCTCTCTCCTTCCTTCCTTCCCCTTCAATCTCCTTCCTTCTCCATCTTCTTCCTTTCCCCTTCAATCGTCCTTCCTTCCTTCCATCTCCATCTCCATCCCTTCCCCTTCAATCTCTCTCTCCTTCCTTCCTTCCTTCCTTCCCCTTCAATCTCCTTCCTTGTCCATCTCCTTCCTTTCCCCTTCAATCGTCCTTCCTTCCATTTCCATCTCCATCTCCATCCCTTCCCGTTCAATCTCTCTCTCCTTCCTTTCCCCTTTATTTTCCTTCCTTCTCCATCTCCTTTCCCCTTCAATCTTCCTTCCATCCTTCCTTCCATTTCCATCTCCATCCTTTCCCCTTCAATCTCTCTCCTTCCTTTCCCCTTCATCTTCCTTCCTTCTCCATCTCCTTTCCCCTTCAATCTTCCTTCCTCCCATCTCCATCCTTCCCCTTCAATCTCTCTCTCCTTCCTTCCTTCCCCATTCAATCTCCTTCCTTGTCCATCTCCTTCCTTTGCCCTTCAATCTTCCTTCCTTCCATTTCCCTCTCCATCCCTTCCCCTTCAATCTCTCTCTCCTTCCTTCCTTCCTTCCTTCCCCCTTCAATCTCCTTCCTTCCTTCCGTCCCCTTCAATCTCCTTCCTTGTCCATCTCCTTCCTTTCCCTTCAATCTTCCTTCCTTCCTTCCATCTCCATCTCCATCCCTTTCCCTTCAATCTCTCTCTCCTTCCTTCCTTCCTTCCTTCCCCCTTCAATCTGCTTCCTTGTCCATCTCCTTCCTTTCCCCTTCAATCTTCCTTTCTTCCTTCCATCTCCATCTCCATCCCTTCCCCTTCAATCTCTCTCTCCTTCCTCTCCCCTTCATCTTCCTTCCTTCTCCATCTCCTTTCCCCTCCAATCTTCCTTCGTTCCATCTCCATCCCTTCCCCTTCAATCTCTCTCTCCTTCCTTCCTTCCCCCTTCAATCTCCTGCCTTGTCCATCTCCTTCCTTTCCCCTTCAATCTTCCTTCCTTCCTTCCTTCCATTTCCATCTCCATCCCTTCCCCTTCAATCTCTCTCTCCTTCCTTTCCCCTTCATCTTCCTTCCTTCTCCATCTCCTTTCCCCTCCAATCTTCCTTCCTTCCATCTCTTCCCGTTCAATCTCTCTCTCCTTCCTTCCTTCCCCCTTCAATCTCCTTCCTTGTCCATCTCCTTCCTTTCCCCTTCAATCTTCCTTCCTTCTCCATCTCCATCCCTTCCCCTTCAATCTCTCTCTCCTTCCTTCCTTCCTTCCCCCTTCAATCTCCTTCCGTCCTTCCTTTCCCCTTCAATCTTCCTTCCATCCTTCCTTCCATTTCCATCTCCATCCTTTCCCCTTCAATCTCTCTCTCCTTCCTTCCCCTTCATCTTCCTTCCTTCTCCATCTCCTTTCCCCTCCAATCTTCCTTCCTTCCATCTCTTCCCGTTCAATCTCTCTCTCCTTCCTTCCTTCCCCCTTCAATCTCCTTCCTTGTCCATCTCCTTCCTTTCCCCTTCAATCTTCCTTCCTTCCATCTCCATCCCTTCCCCTTCAATCTCTCTCCTTCCTTCCTTCCTTCCTTCCCCCTTTAATCTCCTTCCTTCTCCATCTTCTTCCTTTCCCCTTCAATCGTCCATCCTTCCTTCCATCTCCATCTCCATCCCTTCCCCTTCAATCTCTCTCCTTCCTTTCCCCTTCATCTTCCTTCCTTCTCCATCTCCTTTCCCCTTCAATCTTCCTTCTTTCCATCTCCATCCCTTCCCCTTCAATCTCTCTCTCCTTCCTTCCCCCTTCAATCTCCTTCCGTGTCCATCTCCTTCCTTTCCCCTTCAATCTTCCTTCCTTCCTTCCCCCTTCAATCTCCTCCCTGGTCCATCTCCTTCCTTTCCTTTTCAATCTTCCTTCCTTCCTTCCATTTCCATCTCCATCCCTTCCCCATCAATATCTCTCTCCTTCCATTCCCCTTCATCTTCCTTCCTTCTCCATCTCCTTTCCCTTCAATCTTCCTTCTTTCCATCTCCATCCCTTCCCCTTCAATCTCTCCTTCCTTCCCCCTTCAATCTCCTTCGTTGTCCATCTCCTTCCTTTCCCCTTCAATCTTGCTTCCTTCCATC
Organism: Bothrops alternatus; assembly: GCA_034064705.1. Taxonomy (NCBI): domain Eukaryota; kingdom Metazoa; phylum Chordata; class Lepidosauria; order Squamata; family Viperidae; genus Bothrops; species Bothrops alternatus. Next base: position 5,366 of record JARGCV010001398.1, on the reverse strand, counting down.
TCCATCCCTTCCCCTTCAATCTCTCTCTCCTTCCTTCCTTCCTTCCTTCCTTCCTTCCCCTTTAATCTCCTTCCTTCTCCATCTTCTTCCTTTCCCCTTCAATCGTCCTTCCTTCCTTCCATCTCCATCTCCATCCCTTCCCCTTCAATCTCTCTCCTTCCTTTCCCCTTCATCTTCCTTCCTTCTCCATCTCCTTTCCCCTTCAATCTTCCTTCTTCCCATCTCCATCCCTTCCCCTTCAATCTCTCTCTCCTTCCTTCCCCCTTCAATCTCCTTCCTTGTCCATCTCCTTCCTTTCCCCTTCAATCTTCCTTCCTTCCTTCCCCCTTCAATCTCCTTCCTTGTCCATCTCGTTCCTTTCCCCTTCAATCTTCCTTCCTTCCTTCCTTCCATTTCCATCTCCATCTCCATCTCCATCTCCATCCCTTCCCCTTCAATCTCTCTCTCCTTCCTTCCTTCTCCCTTCAATCTCCTTCCTTCTCCATCTTCTTCCTTTCCCCTTCAATCGTCCTTCCTTCCTTCCATCTCCATCTCCATCCCTTCCCCTTCAATCTCTCTCTCCTTCCTTCCTTCCTTCCTTCCCCTTCAATCTCCTTCCGTCCTTCCTTCCCCCTTCAATCTCCTTCCTTGTCCATCTCCTTCCTTTCCCCTTCAATCTTCCTTCCTTCCTTCCATTTCCATTTCCATCTCCATCCCTTCCCCTTCAATCTCTCTCTCCTTCCTTTCCCCTTTATTTTCCTTCCTTCTCCATCTCCTTTCCCCTTCAATCTTCCTTCCATCCTTCCTTCCATTTCCATCTCCATCCTTTCCCTTCAATCTCTCTCCTTCCTTTCCCCTTCATCTTCCTTCCTTCTCCATCTCCTTTCCCCTTCAATCTTCCTTCCTCCCATCTCCATCCCTTCCCCTTCAATCTCTCTCTCCTTCCTTCTTCCCCATTCAATCTCCTTCCTTGTCCATCTCCTTCCTTTGCCCTTCAATCTTCCTTCCTCCCATCTCCATCCCTTCCTCTTCAATCTCTCTCTCCTTCCTTCCTTCCCCCTTCAATCTCCTTCCTTGTCCATCTCTTTCCTTTCCCCTTCAATCTTCCTTCCTTCCATTTCCCTCTCCATCCCTTCCCCTTCAATCTCTCTCTCCTTCCTTCCTTCCTTCCTTCCCCCTTCAATCTCCTTCCTTCCTTCCGTCCCCCTTCAATCTCCTTCCTTGTCCATCTCCTTCCTTTCCCCTTCAATCTTCCTTCCTTCCTTCCATCTCCATCTCCATCCCTTTCCCTTCAATCTCTCTCTCCTTCCTTCCTTCCTTCCTTCCCCCTTCAATCTCCTTCCTTGTCCATCTCCTTCCTTTCCCCTTCAATCTTCCTTCCTTCCTTCCATCTCCATCTCCATCCCTTCCCCTTCAATCTCTCTCTCCTTCCTCTCCCCTTCATCTTCCTTCCTTCTCCATCTCCTTTCCCCTCCAATCTTCCTTCCTTCCATCTCTTCCCGTTCAATCTCTCTCTCCTTCCTTCCTTCCCCCTTCAATCTCCTTCCGTCCTTCCTTTCCCCTTCAATCTTCCTTCCATCCTTCCTTCCATTTCCATCTCCATCCTTTCCCCTTCAATCTCTCTCTCCTTCCTTTCCCCTTCATCTTCCTTCCTTCTCCATCTCCTTTCCCCTCCAATCTTCCTTCCTTCCATCTCTTCCCGTTCAATCTCTCTCTCCTTCCTTCCTTCCCCTTCAATCTCCTTCCTTGTCCATCTCCTTCCTTTCCCCTTCAATCTTCCTTCCTTCCATCTCCATCCCTTCCCCTTCAATCTCTCTCTCCTTCCTTCCTTCCTTCCCCCTTCAATCTCCTTCCTTCTCCATCTTCTTCCTTTCCCCTTCAATCGTCCTTCCTTCTTTCCATCTCCATCCCTTCCCCTTCAATCTCTCTCTCCTTCCTTCCTTCCCCCTTCAATCTCCTTCCTTGTCCATCTCCTTCCTTTCCCCTTCAATCTTGCTTCCTTCCATCTCCATCCCTTCCCCTTCAATCTCTCTCTCCTTCCTTCCTTCCTTCCTTCCTTCCCCCTTTAATCTCCTTCCTTCTCCATCTTCTTCCTTTCCCCTTCAATCGTCCTTCCTTCCTTCCATCTCCATCTCCATCCCTTCCCCTTCAATCTCTCTCCTTCCTTTCCCCTTCATCTTCCTTCCTTCTCCATCTCCTTTCCCTTCAATCTTCCTTCTTTCCATCTCCATCCCTTCCCCTTCAATTTCTCTCTCCTTCCTTCCCCCTTCAATCTCCTTCCTTGTCCATCTCCTTCCTTTCCCCTTCAATCTTCCTTCCTTCCTTCCCCTTCAATCTCCTTCCTTGTCCATCTCGTTCCTTTCCCTTCAATCTTCCTTCCTTCCTTCCTTCCATTTCCATCTCCATCTCCATCTCCATCCCTTCCCCTTCAATCTCTCTCTCCTTCCTTCCTTCCCCTTCAATCTCCTTCCATCTCCATCTCCATCCCTTCCCCTTCAATCTCTCTCTCCTTCCTTCCTTCCTTCCTTCCTTCCCCTTCAATCTCCTTCCTTCCTTCCCCCTTCAATCTCCTTCCTTGTCCATCTCCTTCCTTTCCCCTTCAATCTTCCTTCCTTCCATTTCCATCTCCATCTCCATCCCTTCCCCTTCAATCTCTCTCTCCTTCCTTTCACCTTTATTTTCCTTCCTTCTCCATCTCCTTTCCCCTTCAATCTTCCTTCCATCCTTCCTTCCATTTCCATCTCCATCCTTTCCCCTTCAATCTCTCTCCTTCCTTTCCCCTTCATCTTCCTTCCTTCTCCATCTCCTTTCCCCTTCAATCTTCCTTCCTCCCATCTCCATCCCTTCCCCTTCAATCTCTCTCTCCTTCCTTCCTTCCCCATTCAATCTCCTTCCTTGTCCATCTCCTTCCTTTGCCCTTCAATCTTCCTTCCTCCCATCTCCATCCCTTCCCCTTCAATCTCTCTCTCCTTCCTTCCTTCCCCATTCAATCTCCTTCCTTGTCCATCTCCTTCCTTTTCCCTTCAATCTTCCTTCCTCCCATCTCCATCCCTTCCTCTTCAATCTCTCTCTCCTTCCTTCCTTCCTTCCCCTTCAATCTCCTTCCTTCCTTCCTTCCCCCTTCAATCTCCTTCCTTGTCCATCTCCTTCCTTTCCCGTTCAATCTTCTTCCTTCCATTTCCATCTCCATCTCCATCCCTTCCCCTTCAATCTCTCTCTCCTTCCTTTCCCCTTTATTTTCCTTCCTTCTCCATCTCCTTTCCCCTTCAATCTTCCTTCCATCCTTCCTTCCATTTCCATCTCCATCCTTTCCCTTCAATCTCTCTCCTTCCTTTCCCTTCATCTTCCTTCCTTCTCCATCTCCTTTCCCCTTCAATCTTCCTTCCTCCCATCTCCATCCCTTCCCCTTCAATCTCTCTCTCCTTCCTTCCTTCCCCATTCAATCTCCTTCCTTGTCCATCTCCTTCCTTTGCCCTTCAATCTTCCTTCCTCCCATCTCCATCCCTTCCTCTTCAATCTCTCTCTCCTTCCTTCCTTCCCCCTTCAATCTCCTTCCTTGTCCATCTCTTTCCTTTCCCCTTCAATCTTCCTTCCTTCCATTTCCCTCTCCATCCCTTCCCCTTCAATCTCTCTCTCCTTCCTTCCTTCCTTCCTTCCCCCTTCAATCTCCTTCCTTCCTTCCGTCCCCCTTCAATCTCCTTCCTTGTCCATCTCCTTCCTTTCCCCTTCAATCTTCCTTCCTTCCTTCCATCTCCATCTCCATCCCTTTCCCTTCAATCTCTCTCTCCTTCCTTCCTTCCTTCCTTCCCCCTTCAATCTCCTTCCTTGTCCATCTCCTTCCTTTCCCCTTCAATCTTCCTTCCTTCCTTCCATCTCCATCTCCATCCCTTCCCCTTCAATCTCTCTCTCCTTCCTCTCCCCTTCATCTTCCTTCCTTCTCCATCTCCTTTCCCCTCCAATCTTCCTTCCTTCCATCTCTTCCCGTTCAATCTCTCTCTCCTTCCTTCCTTCCCCCTTCAATCTCCTTCCGTCCTTCCTTTCCCCTTCAATCTTCCTTCCATCCTTCCTTCCATTTCCATCTCCATCCTTTCCCCTTCAATCTCTCTCTCCTTCCTTTCCCCTTCATCTTCCTTTTTTCTCCATCTCCTTTCCCCTACAATCTTCCTTCCTTCCATCTCTTCCCGTTCAATCTCTCTCTCCTTCCTTCCTTCCCCCTTCAATCTCCTTCCTTGTCCATCTCCTTCCTTTCCCCTTCAATCTTGCTTCCTTCCATCTCCATCCCTTCCCCTTCAATCTCTCTCTCCTTCCTTCCTTCCTTCCTTCCTTCCCCTTTAATCTCCTTCCTTCTCCATCTTCTTCCTTTCCCTTCAATCGTCCTTCCTTCCTTCCATCTCCATCTCCATCCCTTCCCCTTCAATCTCTCTCCTTCCTTTCCCCTTCATCTTCCTTCCTTCTCCATCTCCTTTCCCCTTCAATCTTCCTTCTTTCCATCTCCATCCCTTCCCCTTCAATTTCTCTCTCCTTCCTTCCCCCTTCAATCTCCTTCCTTGTCCATCTCCTTCCTTTCCCCTTCAATCTTCCTTCCTTCCTTCCCCCTTCAATCTCCTTCCTTGTCCATCTCGTTCCTTTCCCCTTCAATCTTCCTTCCTTCCTTCCTTCCATTTCCATCTCCATCTCCATCTCCATCCCTTCCCCTTCAATCTCTCTCTCCTTCCTTCCTTCCCCTTCAATCTCCTTCCTTCTCCATCTTCTTCCTTTCCCCTTCAATCGTCCTTCCTTCCTTCCATCTCCATCTCCATCCCTTCCCCTTCAATCTCTCTCTCCTTCCTTCCTTCCTTCCTTCCCCCTTCAATCTCCTTCCTTCCTTCCCCCTTCAATCTCCTTCCTTGTCCATCTCCTTCCTTTCCCCTTCAATCTTCCTTCCTTCCATTTCCATCTCCATCTCCATCCCTTCCCCTTCAATCTCTCTCTCCTTCCTTTCTCCTTTATTTTCCTTCCTTCTCCATCTCCTTTCCCCTTCAATCTTCCTTCCATCCTTCCTTCCATTTCCATCTCCATCCTTTCCCCTTCAATCTCTCTCCTTCCTTTCCCCTTCATCTTCCTTCCTTCTCCATCTCCTTTCCCCTTCAATCTTCCTTCCTCCCATCTCCATCCCTTCCCCTTCAATCTCTCTCTCCTTCCTTCCTTCCCCATTCAATCTCCTTCCTTGTCCATCTCCTTCCTTTGCCCTTCAATCTTCCTTCCTCCCATCTCCATCCCTTCCCCTTCAATCTCTCTCTCCTTCCTTCCTTCCCCCTTCAATCTCCTTCCTTGTCCATCTCTTTCCTTTCCTCTGCAATCTTCCTTCCTTCCATTTCCCTCTCCATCCCTTCCCCTTCAATCTCTCT
>JARGCV010001397.1:0-21681 GCA_034064705.1 Bothrops alternatus | reverse complement strand
CTTTCTCTCTCTCTTCTTTCTTTCTTTCTTTCTTTCTTTCTTTCTTTTCTTTCTTCTTTCTTTCTTTCTTTCTCTCTGTCTCTTTCTCTCTCTCACTCTATCTTTCTCTATCTATCTATCTATCTATCTATCTATCTATCTATCTATCTATCTATCTATCTATCTATCTATCTATCTTTCTCTTTATCCCCTCCAGTTCTTGCTTCTTGATCTGAAAAAGCCACCTGAGTAGAAATTTCCCTTCCGAAAAGCACAGGATGACAAGCAAGTGCCGGCAGGAAGTCAGCGGACTGTACAGTGAAAGGCAGAACAACTCAGAAAAATTAGATCCACCTGTCAGAATTACACTGAGACTTTCTTCCCTATCCCTCCGCAGAATTGAACCAAATGCCCATTTTTTATTGATTTATTTACTCCGCACAGCAGTATTTATTACCGCTTGCACCCATCTGAATGACATTGTTTTCCATCTTTCCAGGAAGCAATAACATTTGACATGCTTGGAAGATGGCCTGTGGTCCTTCCGGAGGCTCTTTGTGAGCTGATGTGCAGAGCACCTCCTGTGATTCCCAACGCTGATCTTCAGACTGGCCGCTGCCGGGTTCAAAAACACAAAGTGGGATCCTTCTGCAAGTATAAGTGCAGACCAGGCTACCATGTTCCAGACCTTCGCAGAAAGCAAGGAAGTAGGTGCATCTCCTCCCTGATCTGTGCATTCATCTGTAAGCGGATCTCTGGGACACACAGTAAACACTGTAGACCATCAGTGTTTTCCAACAAGAATAGGAATAGGAATAGGAGTGGAGTGGAGTGGAGTGGAGTGGAGTGGAATGGAATGGAATGGAATAAAGATAGATGGAATGGAATGGAATGGAATAGGATAGAATGGAATGGAATAGAATAGAATAGAATAGAATAGAATAGAATAGAATAGAATAGATAGAATAGAATAGAATAGAATAGAATAGAATAGAATAGAATAGAATAGAATAGAATAGAATAGAATAGATAGAATAGAATAGAATGGAGTGGAGTGGAGTGGAACGGAACGGAACAGAACAGAACAGAACGGAATAGAATAGGAATAGGAATAGGAATAGGAATAGGAGTGGAGTGGAATGGAATGGAATGGAATGGAATAGAATAAGATAGAATGGAATGGAATGAATGGAATAGGATAGAATGGAATGGAGTGGAGTGGAATGGAATAGAATAGAATAGAATAGAATAGATAGAATAGAATAGAATAGAAATAGAATAGAATAGAATAGAATAGAATAGAATAGAATAGAATAGAATAGAATAGAATAGAATAGAATAGAATAGAATAGAAGATGCAGAATGGATTGGAACGGAATAATAGAGTTGGAAGGAATTTCCCAAAAAGACAGCTGAGCAATAGCCCCATCCCAGAACAAGTTAGCAGCTGAGACATCATTCTACGTTACTCATTCCAATGGGCTGGTTTGATGTTTCCTTGTTTGCTTGTTAGTCCCAAAGATGCTTTTAAAACGCAAGTGGACTTTATTTTTTTTTCCCCTTCGAAAACATGTTGCTTCTCATTCAAGGAGTTTCTTCAGTTCTTTCCATTTTCAAAGAGTAAAACAAAACAAAACAGAGAAGAGAAGAGAAGATTTGTAACTGAGGGGGTCCTTGGCCCAGTTGTCCAGTTGCCTTTTTTTGTGGTGGTATGGGGGGGGGAGAAAGCACCTTTGGCACAACCCTGACCTAGATGACTGAGAATCTCCATAAACATGTTGCTTTCTTTCTTGCTCGCTTGATTTTATTCCTGGCCATTGAGGTAGGCATACATGAAGCCCCACCCCCGCCCCCTCCACTCTATTAACTCTGCCTTGGAGCTGATGAAGGACCCTCTACCAAGTGTCTCTCCCCCTCCCCTCCCTTCCATTCTTGCCTTTGCAATTGGCAGAAAAGCCTATAGAAGTGATCAAAGCCATCGCTTCACAGACAAGGAGGTGTGAAGGAGAGCGAAGGAGGTTAGATCCGATTCCTGATTCTTAAATAGGGCTGCTCAGTCCCTTCTTTTTTCTTTTTTGTTTTTTTAATCTCTGCTACAGAAAAGGGCAGCTGGTTCTTTTCCACCCCTCCCTTGCTATTTTCTTTCTTTCTTTCTTCTCAGAGGGCTTAAATGGAATGGCCTTTAATGGTCTTCCCTTTCGGAAGGAGACGATTTTGGACCTGTGTCTTTAAGAGAGAGAGAGAGAGAGAGAGAGAGAGAGAGAGAGAGAGAGAGAGAGAGAGAAGAGAGAGAGAGAGAGAGAAGAGAGAGAGAGAGAGAGAGAGAGAGAGAGAGAGAGAGAGAGAGAGAGAGAGAGAGAGAGAGAGAGAGAGAGAGAGAGAGAGAGAGAGAGAGAGAGAGAGAGAGAGAGAGAGAGAGAGAGAGAATAGAATAGAATAGAATAGAATAGAATAGAATGAGAGAGAGAGAGAGGAATAGAATAGAATAGAATAGAAAATGATAGAGAGAGAGAGAGAGAGGGAGGGAGAGGGAGAGAGAGAGGCAGTTAAGTTCACTCCTGTTCTGCATTTCTATGTCTTTTCATTCACAAACCAGCTTTGGGGCCACCCGCCTCCTTTTTGCCAATGTCCTTCTTTGATATGGCAACCTGGGGAGCCCCCTTTGAACCTCGGTGGGAAAGTTCTCTCACTATCCTCCTCCTTTTTTTTCTTTTTACAACTGGGGGGGAGGAAGGGGGAGAGGAGGAACCACACCACCGCATTAAAAATAGCCCCCCAAAGCAGCGGAAGATTCTGGTTGATGCTGTTTGTTTGTTTTTGTTCTCTCCTCCCATCCCCAAAGGAGCGTTTGGACCGAGTGTGTTTGTCCATCTCCTTCGGCAAACATGGGCAGCTTCCCGCGTGGCTCACAAATAAACAGCAAACAAGCCCAAAGGAGGTGGAGTGTCTGTGATTTGGACCCTAACCAAATAAAGAGTGGGAAAGGGGGCCTTGGAGTTCTTCTAGTCAGCCCCCTCATACCGTTTCAGACAAATGGTGGTGCAATCTCTTCTTAAAAACCTCCAGCTGTTGGAGTGCCCACAACTTCTGGACGCAGGCAATATTCCACTGGTTAATCGTTCCCGCTGTCTGAAAATTGCTCCTTAGTTCCAAGTTGGATCTGTCTTTCAGGATCCTATCCATCCATTGCTTCTTGTCCTGTCTTCAGATGCTTTGGAGAACAGGCTGTGTCCCCTTCTTCTTCGTGGCAGCCCCCTAAATAGTGTAACACTGCTGTCATGTCGCCCCTCATTCTTCTTTTCCTTAATCTAGACATATCCAATTCCTGAAACTGTTCTCATACGTTTTAGCCTTCTAACCATCTTTTGTTTTTAGAGTCCCTAATATTGGAGGCATCAATGGCTGTTGCAAAGAATAGAACAGAACAGAACAGAACAGAACAGAATAGAATAGAACATATAGAATAGAATAGAACATATAGAATAGAATAGAATAGAATAGAACATAGAATAGAATAGAATAGAACATAGAATAGAATATAGAAGAGAAGAGAAGAGAAGAGAAGAGAAGAGAAGATGGAATAGAATAGAATAGAATAGAATAGAATAGAATAGAATAGAATAGAATAGAATAACAAGAGTTGGAAGGGACCTTGGAGGTCTTCTAGTCCAACCCACTGCTCAGGCAGGAAAGAGAAACTGGGAGAAACTGAGATTATTTTATTTCTGGTTTCTCCTCCATCCTTCAATCATTCATATTTCTCTCTCTCTCTCTCTCTCTCTCTCTCTCTCTCTCTCTCTCTCTCTCTCTCTCTCTCTCTCACACACACACACACACACACACACTCACTCACTCTCTCTTTTGTCTTTGCATCTATCAAAGGAGGACATTTAAGATTCAGTGTGCCCAAGACGGGACGTGGCTGGAAGGAGCGTGCATCCCTGTGACCTGTGAACCGCCCCCCTCCAAGTTTCACGGGCTCTACCATTGCACCAACGGTTTCCAGTTCAACAGCGTGTGTCAGATTAAGTGCGAAGAGGAGGACCCTCAACCTGTGAGTCTTGCTGAGCGATGGCCCCGGCCAGGAAAGGGTTAACCACCCCCCCCCCGGAAAATTAGGAGCCTAGGTGGTCCAAATGAATACAAATGTATTACCTGCTAACACGCTGCTTCTTCTTCTTCGCAAGAATCTGAAGGACTAGTGATTAAGACACATTAAAGTAGAATATTTGTAGCTCAGGACTGAAATTGTGGGGGGGTGTCCTTGGTGAAATCTGACTTTTGTTATTTTCATGCAGATGTTTTGTTGCCCAAACTAGCTAACATCATCAGTGCTGGAAGGGAATGGGGTTTGTGGAAAGGAGGAGGAGGAGGAGGAGGAGGGCGGTGACTATGGGGTTCTTGGTGGTCTCTGAGCTTGATTGTTTTCTTGGAGACATTTCATTACCCAACTAGGTAACATCATCAGTGCTGGAAGGGGTTTGCATTGATGACGTTACCTAGTTTGGCTAATGAAACATTTGCAGGAAAACAACCAAAGTCAGAGAGCACCCAGGATTCCCCTTAAAGCTAACTGGCAGTAGATAACAGTCAATAGAATTCAAGGTGAGCTGCGCTTAGATCTCTTAGGGCTGTGAAGGGACTCAAGACTGCTGACGCATTTGACCCCTCTCTCGGTCTCAGCCTGGTTATCTCCTACACCAGGGCTTTTCAACCTTGTCACCCATTGTACCACTTTTAGGAGATGGCAATATCGCCTAGCAAGGTGTCAAAAACTTGATGACCCCCCCAAAAAAAGGAAAAAAGTGATAAAGTACAGGTAGTCCTCGACTTACAACAGTTCGCTTAGTGACTGTTCAAAGTTACAATGGCACTGAAAAAGTGCCCCCCAAGCCACAGCCGAGCAAGACACCTGCCTGTCCACCCGGCAGCGCTCTTCCTCCTGTCCAAGGTTTTCATTGCTGTGAACATTTCTGCTGAGGATTGGCAGAGGGGGTGGGGTGGGGGGGTGTTTGGTTTTTATCCCCCCCCCTGTCTGCTGGGTGGTTGCAGCAGGTTTTGGTCACTTCACATGACCCTGGGACACTGTGACCGTCATAAATATGAATCAGTTGCCAAGCATTGGAATGTAAATCACAAGACCCTGGAGATGCTGCAACATTCCAGCTGATCGGCACTTCTTCTGGGCTCAGCAGAAGCACCAGGATCAGTGCTGAGCTCCAGCTGGACCCTGGTGCTGATCCTGGCGCTTCCGCTGAGCACTGACAGCCCCAAAGAAGCACGAATCAGCTGGAAAGCGGCACTGATCCTGGCGCTTCCGCTGAGCCCTGACAGCCCTGCAGCTCCAGCCGTCTCTCGCTCAGGCTTGTGCGGTGCTGCCACCGTTCAGCTCCTCCCCTTCCTCACTACCACTTTTCTAGGATGGTCGCGTACCACCTGCCAGGTAGGTGCCAATGTACCACAGGGGGTACCCGTACCACGGGTTGAAAAGCCCTGTCCTACACCACCTGCCTGAAACCCACAGTAGGCACTTTGAACCAGTTAAGACGCGGATTAACCCAGGGTGAGGTCCCGATTTAATCCCGCCCGTTTGACCAGGAACACGAGGGCCATCATCTCTCCTGGTTGAACTGGAGGACAATCGACCTGTAGCAGAGTACTTACACATCCTCGGAAACATTACAACTTCAAGCCTGACCACCTCCGGTTGCAAACTCCCCCAATTAAAAAAAAACAACCAAAAACAGTTGTTTTTTTCCAGTCGAACTGGAGATAATACAATTTATTCTGCCCGATGGTGATGATTTCACCGTTGGCGTTTCCCTGTTTTTGCAGCCTGGATGTGGTGTGGCGGTTAAGATGTTGGACCAGAATCCTGGGTCCATTCCTTTTCCTTCTTTTGTGGTGCAGCTTCGTTCTCCGGCCTACCGTCTCCCTTTCTCTTTCCAGGGCCAGGGAAATAACATGATTCGTTGTCGAAAGGATGGCAACTGGAGTGGATCGTTTCATCTCTGCCCGGAGATGCAAGGGCAGTGTTCGGTGCCCCTCCGCTTGAGGGGCGACCTGAAACTACAATGTCCTGATGGCTCTGAAATAGGTATTTACACTCCTTTCAGTTCCCATGAAGAACCTTAGTTGTGTCATTTAAGACGCACAAAAGAAGGGTAGTGGAGTCAGACTCTTCTTTTGTCCAAATTGCAAAACCACAGCCGCAGCTCCTGAATCTTATTTTTTTTTTTTTTTTAAAAAAAAGGGAAGTCAGGATCTCAGGTGCCAGAAGATTCATTCATGGATGGAGCAGGAAAAAGACACAGGGTTGTCTTGCTGTCTTTGGTGACCTCCATGGGCAACGTATAATGATGCTGATGGAGGCTAACTCTGCTAGAGGGATGGAAATTAATCAAGGAGAGGATCCATCTAGAACTAAGGAGAACTTTCCTTATTAAAAATCAGTGGAACAGCTTGCCTCTAGATGTTGTGGGTGCTCCATCACTGGAGGTTTTCAAGAAGAGACTGGACAGTCATTTGTTTGAAATGGTATAGGGTTTCCTGCCTGAGCAGGGGGTTGGACTAGAAGACCTTTGAGGTCCCTTCCAACTCTGCTATTCTGTTAATCTAATTAGGCTATAGTGAATGAGATGTTCTCTTCAGCAGACCTTAAAAGCTATCTTTACCCCAAATCGTCTAGATGGTCCATGGATCTGTGCCTTATCTATGTTCTTGTGCAATGGATTTGCATGATGTACAGGGTTTTTTTTTTCCCCAGCTCTTTCTTCAGATGCCAGGAATTTGAGTCTGCAGACCCAGCTCTGTTCTTCCCTTGCTCATGTCCATCTGGAAAACACATTTCTCCTTTGAACATCCTTGCTCAGGATGCTTGGCTAGGCCATCAATAAAGGGGAACCCAAGGGGAGACAGTCCAGCCTACGGAAGCGAGATTGTGGGTTCTTTTCCCCCCCTATCTCCCTTTCGTGCCTGGTTTTGCCTTGTTCCAACTGTCAGGGAAGCAGGGTTTCCCTCCCCCCTCTTCCAGGTCCCCCTCCCATCTCTTCATTATAGACTAGCTAGAGTGGAGCACCAGGACCGGCTCCCCACCTGTCCCAAGGGGGGAAAGCATGTGACCAGGATGAGCTCATCGCTCTGTAATGAAGCCAATTATGGATTGTATATCAAAACAATTCCAGGGCCGCTTTTTCTCCTGAAGTGTAAATTGCAGCACCAGCGAACAACGAGCAGAAAGAAGGCGGCCCCAGGTTCCCTTTCTCCAGAAGACACGTTCTGCCCCTGGAGACGGGGGGGGGGTGACCTTTTTGATATCCACCAAGGTTTGCCGGTACTTTGCAAAGAATATTTGACTTGCCAGGGAGGAAGGAGGGAAGGATTGAAGAACAAAAACAAATCCTGCTTTTCAATTTCAGGGGTGGAAGGAGGAGAAAGGCAGGCAGGGAGAAGAAACTCTAGTTATTTTGCCTCTTTGAAAGGTGGTTTGCATTGTCTGCCTCGAATAGAATAGAATAGAATAGAATAGAATAGAATAGAATAGAATAGAATAGAATAGAATAGAATAGAATAGAATAGAATAGAATAGAATAGAATAGAATAGAATAGAATAGAATAGAATAGAAATATGGAATAAAGTATGGAACATGGAGAATAGAATAGAATAGAATAGAATAGAATAGAATAGAATAGAATAGAATAGAATAGAATAGAAATATGGAATAAAGTATGGAACATGGAGAATAGAATAGAATAGAATCAGAAATAGAATAGAATAGAATAGAATAGAATAGAATAGAATAGAATAGAATAGAATAGAATAGAATAGAATAGAATAGAATAGAAATATGGAATAAAGTATGGAACATGGAGAATAGAATAGAATAGAATAGAATCAGAAATAGAATAGAATAGAATAGAATAGAATAGAATAGAATAGAATAGAATAGAATAGAATAGAATAGAATAGAATAGAATAGAATAGAATAGAATAGAATAGAATAGAATAGAAGCTGGAAGTGACCTTGGAGGTCTTCTAGTCCAGCCCCCCGCTCAAGTAGGAGAACCTATACCATCTCAGACAAGTGACTGTCCAGTCTCTTCTTAAAAATCTCCACTGGTGGAAATGAACAAGAGCCCCTTTCTAAAAGTGATATATATACTGCTGTTATTTAATGATGGGATATTTATTTATTGGAGACCCTTGTTTGTGCCCAGAGAACAAAACTAAAGGTCATGGAATGAGAGTCTTCTTTCCTTCAGAACCCTGGACAGGTCCTAAAGAAGAAGTAACTTTAACTGGGAAGAATGGATGGATCTGAGCCTTCCATCAAACTGGTTAATTATTTTATTCATTTATGAAATCTCTGTGCCCTCCATCTTCCCTACAAGGTGACTCTGGGTGGACTGTTAGAAACTGAAATGCTTTAAATGCCTGGATTTAAATGCCTCCTCCTCCTCCTCCTCCTCCATCTCAACAATGCATTGCTTGCAGCAATTAAGTAGATCTAGCCCACACTTTCTTACAGATGATGCTTGCTAATTCCTAGATAGCATCCAACTTACTTCTGGATTTTTGTTTAGAATTTAGAATGCCATGTTTTGAGGTTGCTTTATTCAGGCTAACATCTGGGAGCCAGATAAGTATTAACAGAATACTTATTAACAGAATTCTGTTATTAACAGAATAAGAGTTGGAAGGGACCTTGGAGGTCTTCTAGTCCAACCCCCTGCTCAGGCAGGAAACCCTATACCATTTCGGACAAATGGCTGTCCAGTCCCTTCTTAAAATCTTCCAGTGTTGGAGCATTCACCGCTTCTGGAGGCAGGTTGTTCCACTGGTTAATTGTTCTCACTGTCAGAAAGTTTCTCCTTAGTTCCAGGTTGCTTCTCTCCTGGATTAGTTTCCATCCGTTGCTTCTCGTCCTGCCTTCAGATGCTTTGGAGAATAGCTTGACTCCCTCTTCTTTGGGGCAGCCCCTGAGATCCTGGAAGTTAGATATTATCCAGTTGACCTCTAGGTCCCTCTGTCTTCAACTGAAGCTGCTCTTGGTGGATGGAGTCCTGAGGTTGGTTCAGATTCCTTCAAAATAATCCTACTGCTGACACCATTGTTCCTGCTTGGGTGGAGGGTTGGACTAGATGACCTACAAGGTCCCTTCCAACTCTGTTATTCTGGTTCTGATTCTGTACCAACAAATCTTTGTGTTCCATGGGAATCCTGTTCTTTCTCCGTGGAGACAGGCCACCTCTGAATCTGGCAGATTTAAACCATCAGGTTAGACCTACCTTAGATAATTTAATTCATCCTGTTGGTCTCCTTTTTCCTAACCCACTTATATCCAGGATTTTGCCTCCTTCCCTCAGAAGACCTTCATATCTCTCTCTCTCTCTCTCTCTCTCTCTCTCTCTCTCTCTCTCTCTCTCTCTCTCTCTCTCTCTCTCTATCTATCTATCTATCTATCTATCTATCTATCTATCTATCTATCTATCTAGATATAGAGATAGATAGATAGATAGATAGATAGATAGATAGATAGATAGATAGATAGATAGATAGATAGATAGATAGATAGATAGATAGATATTTTATTTTATTTTTATTTTATTCGGATTTGTATGCCGCTCCTCTCCGAAGACTCGGAGCGGCTCACAACATATATATAAAACAATTTAATCTAAATCCGAACAAAAACATAGATAGATAGATAGATAGATAGATAGATAGATAGATAGATAGATAGATAGATAGATAGATAGATAGATAGATTAATTCTAGTTGAGATATTAATGCATTACTTTCATCTCATACTTTTTATCATTTCAAGGAGCTGAATGCACCATCTTATGCCCAGAACATCATACGGAGCCCATCCTGTTAAGTGCCAACGAAACGTTGCAGGACATCCAACACTGGATGAAGCCCCCACGAGTGAAGGTAAGAGTCCAATCAAAGGACAGAGATGGGTTGGCCAAAATAGAGATAAAGTGTGGTTCCCATCGGTGGGTTCACTGCTTTTCAATGCAGTAAATCCTTTCTTCTCTCCCCTCCTCCCTCCGCTTCCTTCATCCTTTTATTGCTTCATCTCTTTCCCTTTTCCCCTTCCCTCCCTCCCTCCCTCCCTTCCTTTCCTTCCTCTCTCCATCTCTTCCTCCCTCCATCCCCTTCCTTCCTCCCTTCATCTCTTTCCCCCTTTCCTTTCCCTTTTTTACTTCCTTCCTTCCCTCCCTCCTTCCCCTTTCATTCCTTTCCCTTTCCCCTTTTCTTCTTTCTCTTTCTCTTCCTTCCCTCCTCCTCCTTCCTTTCTTCCTTCCTCCCTTGATTCCTTCAGCTCTTTCTCTTTCTCTTCCCATTCCCTCCCTCCCTTCCTTCCCCTTCCCTCCCCTTCCTTCCCCTTCCCTCCCCTTCCTTCATCATCCCTTCATCTCTTTCCCCATTTTCTTTCCCTTTTTACTTCCTTCTTTCCTTCCTTCCCTCCTTCCCCTTTCATTCCTTTCCCCTTCCCCTTTCCTCCTTTCTCTCTCTCTTCCTTCCCTCCTCCTCCTTCCTTCCCTCCCTTCCTCCCTTCTTTCATCCCTTGATCCCTTCAGCTCTTTCTCTCTTTCTCTCCCTCTTCCCTCCCTTCCTTCCTTCCTTCCCCTTCCCTTCCTTTCTCTTTCTCTCTCCATCTCTTCTTCCCCTTCCTTCATCCCTTCATCTTTCCCCCCTTTCCTTTCCCTTCCTTCCTTCCTTCCTTCCTTCCTTCCTTCTTTCCCTCCCTCCCTCTCCAGTCACCTGCCACGGTCCTTTATTGATGCTTGCTTTTAGAAGGAACCATAACAGGTTTTATACCTGCGTGTCCCTGGAGGTCTCATTAGATAGCTGGGAGGGGGAAAAAATAACAGGCAATAAAAAAGAGGAGAAAAAAAAAGAAAGACAGGGAAAGCAGACAGAGTTTGCAAGGAGGGGGAAGCCAGGGAGAGGATGATTTCATCCAGAATAATAATAATAAAAAAGAATAGATTTTATTACGAGAACTTTGCTGAAGCTATAGAAAGGTTAGGCGATGTGACAATGAATTTGATCACTCAGTTGTTAAGAAGAGCCTCGTTAGATGCTGCTGGATAAAATTACAGGATGGGGACCCACTTTGCTGAAAGGCACGAGGTGTTTGTGTACAAGCCACACCCTGCAGTGTCCCTGTGGCTTGTGGTGTTCTTTGACCTCAGTTGCCCTTGTTGTTCTTGACCTTGTTTGTCCAGACAATGATCGGTTCTATTTGTCCGGGCAAACCCCATGAGTCTACAGACTGGCGCTTCTGAGGCCACCATCGCCACAACCCATGGTTGTTCAGGAGATGTCGGCTTAGCCAAGACACTTAGACAACAGCAAGAAAGAAGCGGAGGGAGAAGGGAGAGGATGTCTCAGAGGAGGCACCCAACAGGGAAGGGGTTGGTACGGCTAAAAAAAGATCTTTATTTATCTGCAATCGTGGCGACATGAGTCATAATGGAGAGAAGCTGAAAGTTTATCATAAGCTATCGGGAGGAGCTGATGGTCAAGGAAAAAAATAATTGGATACTTATAAAAGAGAATATTTGTAACTCAGGGTTGAAATGGGGGGTTCTTGATGCTCTCTGAGCTTCTTGCAGACGTTTCATGACCCAAACTAGGTAATATCATCAGTGCTAATCTAGTTGGGTAATGAAACGTTTGCAAGAAAACCATCCAGCTCAGAGAGCACCAAAGAGTCTTCCTCTTCCTCTTCCTCCTCCTCCTCTTCCTCTCTGCAAACCCACTCCCTTCTAGTACTGATGATGCTATGAAATGTCTGCAAGAAAACAACCAAGCTCAGAGTCCTCCTCCTCCTCCTCCTCTTCCTCTCTGCAAACCCTTCTAGTACTGGCAATGCTATAAAAGGTTTGCAAAAAAAAAAAAAAACAACCAAGCTCAGAGAACACCAAGGACCCCTCACCTGATACCTCCACTACTTCTGTTCTTGGATCCTGTCCTGTCTCCAGTCTAGGATTATACACACACAAAAACCATTTAAATTTTACAACCATCCTGAATATTCCTTCTGTGATCAAGCAGTGGATCCGAAGCATATTTGGGATGACTCAGACAGAAAGGAAAGCTGTCGGTCCATCTGGCCTTCTAAGAAAGATTGATGCTGGAAGTCCCGGATACCACAGAGGAAATATTCAGGAGGGTATGGCAGTTGTTGGTGGCAAGACATTATCATCACACAGATCCCTGAGGAAATGAAAGCCGCTTTAGTGGGAAGCCACGCTTTCCAACTGGAAGTACCATAGGGGCAGTTCCTTGACCACATGGGGAGACGTCAACTTACGATCCTAGGGTCAAGACTGCTAACATCGGATGTTCTTGCTTGCCATATATGAAGAAGCAAGCCTGTTTTCTATTTAGCCAGTATAGCATTTTTAGAGTTAAAGCAGATAATACTAGTCTAGTGGATGGGAAAATATGCAGCTACCCATAACAATATCTAAGCACCGTATTGCCAAGGTCAGCTGTAACGGGAGGGGCACTTCACCCTTCACATTAATTGGAGAATATGATCGATGACTGTACAATGAGGGAGTGAGTTATGCTTTGTCACGGGGGATGGGTGGAGGAAGAAGTCAGTTTTTGGCTTAACTTTCGTGTGTGCCGAAGCTATGCAGAAATAAAAGGATTCTTTAAGGTAAATAAGCGTCAAAAGTTATTTGAAAAGCTGCTTCTTTTCGGAACCATGTCACCTAGCTGATTTACACCCTGGCTTCCAAACACCAGCATTGGCGATTAACCTGGCTGCCCATAATTGCAGCCTCCTCCGGTTTATTTCCCAGGCTTTCAAAATGAAAACCCAACCTCCTCACGTGAAGTACGTCGAGCTGCAAAACGAGCCCAAAACAGGAAAACCCCTCTGCTGTCTTCCTGTTGGCTAGGGAAATCAGCCCTTCTGTTTCCAGTAGAGATCCCAAAGGATTTTGTGTTTCTTTGAAGACATTTCGCTTCTCCCTGTGTCCTCAGAGTCCCCCCCCCAAGTGGTGCAAATAGATATGGAGCCATCTTGGAACATCAGAAAGGGCTGCATTGTGGAGCCGTGCTTTCTGTCACCTGAGTAGTGACATCCTCTATCTCCAGTCTGCAACACGGTCCTTTCAGCAGTTCCAAGAAGGCTCTGCGCTGATTTGCACCACTCGGGTGACCCTGAGGACACAGGTAAACCTCCAAGTGGCCTCAACAACTCTCTAAAAGGAGGCAAAGGACCAGCTGTCTGCAAGGAGTATAAATCCTTCCATTCCCCACATCCAGCCAGAGCTGAAGAAGCTTCTTGGATGAGAAGCAAAACATAAGCAAACCTCCAAGTGGCCTCAACGACTCTCTAAAAGGAGGCAAATGACCAGCTGTCTGCAAGGAGTATAAATCCTTCTGCTCCCCACCATCCAGCCAGAGCTGAAGAAGCTTCTTGGATGAGAAGCAAAACACAGGTAAACCTCCAAGTGGCCTCAACGACTCTCCAAAAGCATGCAAATGACCAGCGGTCTGCAAGGAGTCTAAATCCTTCCATTCCCCACCATCCAGTCAGAGCCGAAGAAGCTTGTTGGAGGAGAAGTGAAACGTCTTCAAAGAAAAAACAAGGAGGTCCAGTGGCCTCCTGAAAAAATAAAAGCACTTTGGGGATAACTCTGAGCTGCACGAGTGAGAATCTCCACAGACATTGTTGGTGTGTGTGTGTCTCTCTCTCTCTAACTCACAATCACAATTTCTCCCGGCTGTGTTATTGACCTCTAACCCTGTTCAAGACGTACTTCTTTAAGGAGAGGCTCACAAAAACACAAGATATACACTTGTCCTCACCCTGAAGCACTGTTTTTTCCTCCCTCTGTTGTTGGATCCTGTGCCTTGTCCAGACCCCAGAAGTTTACTGGCTTACGGCTTATGACTGAGACTCTCCTTGGACATTTCCCAGAGAAATCTCCCTGAGGCCCTTCCACCTTGGGATTGACGAAACTATGCCCTTCACCTCTTACCCCACCCCTGACCGTCTTTACCCAGGCTGCCTTCACACAAACCAGACCTGTTTTAAGACAGGTGGAACAGTTTTGGGCCCTGAGTCATATGGGGGAAAAAACCCCGTGCTGTGGAAAGATCAACAGTCCCACACAAGTGGCCTAAAGAGCCTCCAACGAGCAACACTACAAAAAAAAAACCCCACATACACACACACGGAGGTTTTCCAGCAGCGTTAGACCTCAAAGAAAGCCAAGGAAAGATAAATTATGGCTCCTGGTTGTCCCCTGTCTTCTCCACTTGTAAAGATCTCTGCATCTTTCATGGAAAAGCAGGGCAGGCTTTCTTTGTGTGGGGGGAGAAAAGTGGTACTCTTGTGAGGTGTCATTAAAAAGCTTAATAGAACTGTTTCTTTGCATCGTTCTGGAAGGAGACCGATGTGGCCCATAACATTCACCAAAACCCAGGAAATAAGAGATCATTGCAGCGATGGCAAACACCCCAAAGTATCAGTGTAATAATTTGGGAAAGGTAGCATGCAGGAAAATAATAATAATAATAATAATAATAATAATAATAATAATAATAATAATAATAATAATAATAATAATAATAATAATAATAATGTGTAAATTAGTTTTAGCTACAGCTCCTTTCCCTATCTCAGATCTTCAGAATAACAGAACTGGAAGGGAACTTGGAGGTCTTCTAGTCCAACCCCTTGCTCAAGCAAGAGACCCTTTGCCAGGGGTCTTCAAACGTGGCCCTTTCAGGACTTGTGGACGTCAACTCCCAGAATTCCTCAGCCAGCGGGCTGAGGACATCCACAAGTCCTGAAAGGGCCACGTTGGAAGACCCCTGCCCTATACCAATGCAGACAAATGGCTGTCCAATCTCTTCTTAAAAACCTCCAGTGATGGAGCACTCATAACCTCTGGAAGCAAGCAGTTCCAATAAGTTTTCTATCAGAAAATGTCTCCTTGGTTCTCGGTTGCTTCTCTCTCTCCTTGATGAGTCTCCATCCATTGCTTCTTGTCCTGCCCTTCAGGTGCTTTGGAGAACAGCTTGACTCCCTCTTCTTTGGGGTAGCCCCTGAGATATTGGAAGACGGCTATCATGTCCCCCCTCGTCCTTCTCTTTGTTAAACTAGACATACCCAATTCCTGCAACCGTTCTTCGTGTGTTTCTTTAGCTTAATATTTCCTATAGAGAGGTCATCTACGAACATAAATATCCACCAGCCTATTCCTAAAGTATTTATGTACGTAGATGACCACTTTAAGAAAACCCTCCTTTGTGCTAATGGTAGGAAGGGGAAAAACCTTGACCTCATCACCACAATTTCCCTCTTCTTTTTGCCTGCCTCCCTTTTCCACCGCAGAGGCTCGGCTCCCTCTCGCGAATGAAATATCAACCATGATGGAACCTTAAATATTATTTTAATCTCGCGCTTTCTGTTATTGCAACTGTTGGGTGTCTGTCTGGCAGTTCTTTTAACTTCTTGGAGAGATTCCAGGTCCTGAAACGCACCAAACCTACAAAGGGGACTACGTTTGATTTTCAAGGGAAGGACCATCTGGAGATTTAGATGTGGGTCAAGAAAAAGTTGCTGGGTGTTGATGTTCCGCATCGCTCAATATGTTCTTTCTTCCATTCAATCTTCTAGAGAGTTGTCTGCACGGGAGAACGGAAGTGGTATCCATACCTTGACTTGATCTACTGCATCAAAGGTTGTGAGGTGAGTAAGCCAGTCCAGTTCTCTGGGTTTACCCCTTACTACAGATCTTCTCTCTATCTTGGCTCAACTCTTGCAGCTCCATTGTTCCCCCGTCACCACCATAATCTATGAAGGTGGCCTTGGGGTCGATTGTTCCACACACTTGCTATTCTTGGTTTGTTTTTTGCCAACTTCAAACAAAACGCTTTTACAGTGAACAAGTCATTAAGTTGGGACTCTTTCCCTCAACTTTGATAAGTAGCAACATCTCACTTATCTTTATTAATCTCCAATCCAAAAGTAAAGCAAGTTCAAACCTGGTTTGTTTTTGGACGGGGCAAATATCAGTAAACTGAACTGGGCTGTTTAAAAAAAAAAAAAGAGAGAGCTTCAACTGTACGCCAGATACATTTTGTTTGATTGGTGTTTCTCTTGTATATAGTCTATCCACTGTTTCCAGTCTGTCAAATATTGTTCATTTGAGCGATCTTTCAAATATGCCGATATTTTCGCCATTTCCGCCAAATTTATTACTTTCAAAAGTCCATATAGTAGATAGACCATATACAAGAGCAGTTTTTTCAGGTCTTATGAGGACAGCTAATTAATATGAGCCCAGATCTAAAGTTGATTGCTTTAATATTGGAAAAGCGTACTGAATTTCTACCTCAGGATACTGAATTTCTACCTCAGGATTTTTTGTTAGGGATCATAAAAGATTGCACTACTAATGAGATGAATTTACTTCTAAAGTTCGAATGAACAACAGGTGTTAGACTAGAAACAGTAGATTAGACCATATATAGAGAAACACACAATCAAATAAAATGTATCAGGCGTATAGTTGAGGCTGGACGTGAGGAGTGAGGAATGTTTGCTAAACCAGACGTTTACAAAGACTGATCCTTAGAGTTGTATTACAGGTTATATGATAATTGCTCTATAATATGATCTTATGTTTAATGTTGATGATTTTAATAAAATAAAAATCTAAAAGAGAGAGAGGAGGAGAGAGAGATGAGAGAGAGAGAGAGAGAGAGAGAGAGAGAGAGAGAGAGAGAGAGAGAGAGAGAGAGAGAGAGAAATGCTCAAAGGTGACAGTGGTTCCATTTTGTTCTCAGGGCTCAAGATCACTTGACTAAGACTTTTATCTTTAACCCATTTTTTAAAATTTGCTTAGAAAATTAAGATCTACCTGTTGTAAAAGAAGAAACTGCGAAACGATGCATGCCTTTGCTTCAAAACCAAGAACGTAGACTTCATTCCAGCCTCTTCTTCTTCTGAAGTGGCTAGCTTTTTTATTTATTTATTTTTTTTAATTATGCAAAAGGGAGAGATTAATTAAACAGACAAGGAATTATTCTATTCGGGTTTTGGAATCAAAATTAATTCAAGTTGGGTTATTCCAACACTGGAAGTTTTTAAGAAGAATTTGGACAGCCATTTGTCCGAAATGGTACAGGGTTACCTGCCTGAGCAGGGGGTTGGACTTGATGACCTCCAAGGTCCCTTCCACCTTTCTTCTTCTTCTTCTTCTTCTTCTTCTTCTTCTTCTTCTTCTTCTTCTTCTTCTTCTTCTTCTTCTTCTTCTTCTTCTTCCTCTTCCTCTTCCTCTTCCTCTTCCTCTTCCTCCTCCTCCTCCTCCTCCTCTTCTTCTTCTTCTTCTTCTTCTTCTTCTTCTTATTATTATTATTATTATTATTATTATTATATTATGGATCATCGCACAGTCAGCCAGATGTTCAGACTGGATTTGGCATTTTGTCTACCTATCGAGTCCTTACCAAGGACCTGGGATAGGCAGATGTGGATGTCTGATGGTATTACAGATATCGTCTCAAGATGGAAGCAGTTCCTAGTAAGGCCCGCCTTTTGCAATTGACTAATGTCGAATTTGTCAATGCCAATGGTGTTCAAGTGGTGCTCCAGTTGTTTTGGGATTGCACCCAAAACTATTGTACTATTGGTACTACCCTTGCTTGCTTTTGCCACAGTCTTTCCATTTCTATTTGTAGGTCTTTGTATTTTGTTATCTTCTCCAGTTCTTTCTCGTCTATTTTGCTGTCTCCAGGCCCTGCTACGTCCACTATCTGGACTTTTTTGTCTTTCTTATCGGGGTGTTATGTTGCAGATGCTTGTCTGTTTGAATTCTGAAGTCCCAGAGCAGTTTAATTTTATCATTTTCTATGACTTTCTCTATTTTATGATCCCACCAGTTCTTGCTTACAGGCAAATGATATTTCCTTCTTCTTCTTCTTCTTCTTCTTCTTCTTCTTCTTCTTCTTCTTCTTCTTCTTCTTCTTCTTCTTCTTCTTCTTCTTCTTCTTCTTCTTCCTTCTTCTTCTTCTTCTTCTTCTTCTTCTTCTTCTGCTGCTGCTGCTGCTGCTGCTGCTTCTTCTCTTCTTCTTCTTCTTCTTCTTCTTCTTCTTCTTCTTCTTCTTTCTTCTTCTTCTTCTTCTTCTTCTTCTTCTTCTTCCTTCTTCTTCTTCTTCTTCTTCCTTTTCCTCTTCTCCTCTTCCTCCTTTTCCTCTTCTCCTCCTCCTCCTCCTCCTCCTCCTCTTCTTCTTCTTCTTCTTCTTCTTCTTCTTCTTCTTCTTCTTCTTCTTCTTCTTCTTCTTCTTCTTCTTCTTCTTCTTCTTCTGCTGCTGCTGCTGCTGCTGCTGCTTCTTCTTCTTCTTCTTCTTCTTCTTCTTCTTCTTCTTCTTCTTCTTCTTCTTCTTCTTCTTCTTCCTTTTCCTCTTCTCCTCCTCCTCCTCCTCCTCTTCTCCTCCCTCCTCCTCCTCCTCCTCCTCCTCACTCCTCCTCTTCTTCTTCTTCTTCTTCTTCTTCTTCTTCTTCTTCTTTCTTCTTCTTCTTCTTCTTCTTCTTCTTCTTCTTCTTCATTCCCTTCCCATTTATCATCTTCTATAGTCAGATATAAGCCTCAGAGCAAGGGGTGATGTGCCTACTCAAAACATTCAAACCATAATGTTTCTCTTCTCTGTCCCTTTTTTAAAAAAAATATTATTATTATTATTATTATCTCTTCTCACTTCCGAGCTTCCTGCTTACAGTTACATCATGTTTTTTTTCACACTTTTCCCCTCGAGTTAAAAATTACCCACAGGTTTTAGTCTCTCCTTAAAAAGCCACACAGAAAACGTGGAGGGTTTTCTTTTTTCTTTTTGGTTTTTTTTTAACACAGCAAGCAGAGAGAGAGAGAAAAAATACTTAAGGTCTATGATTAAAAATTGCCTCACCGTGCCATTAATAGATCAGTGTTTACGTTTGGCGCTTAACTCATCTCCTCGAAAATAGTTTGCTTGTTCGACGGATACATATGCGTGTGTAGCTCTGGGTCTAATGCATTTTTTTTCCCCTGCAAAATTTAATCAAGAATATTTCTCAGTTTAAAGCTGTCAGAAGGGATATGGGTTTTTTCTGTTTTTTGTTTTATTTTAGGCGAGGATGAGATAAGCTTCCTTAAACAAATTGGAGAATAGGAGAGGATTATCTTCTCGAAAAGCACTGCAGAAAAAGAAGGAAGGAGTTGAAGGGGTGCCTGAGGTCCTGTTTGGGCAACTTTCGTTCGCTCAGCGAGGGAAATCCAGATTAAAAACCTTGCCTGTGCAGAAAGATTCCTTCTTTGCCTTTTAAACAAGACACCGGATCTCTGTTTTCAAAAGCGTCAATTCCAGCATCAAATTTCATTTATTATGAAGAATTGACCCTGGGATTCAACCCTTCTTAACTCAAGGTCATGGCAGCTAAAGCTTCAGAGGAACCTACCGGTAGCTACAGGCTTTGCCCGTATCCATTCCACAACTAGGAGCTCTTGTTACAGGGTCTGGTGAGAGTTGCAATCCGCCAGGTTATTATTCTCCGAAGACGCTTTTCCAAAAGGCAACTGGACTTTCCTGGGTTTTCAATTTTTTTTTTCACTTTGAAAACGTCTCGCTTCTCATCCCAGAAGCTTCTTCGGCTCTCAACTGGACGTGAGACGCTTATGGACGAGAAGAGAAACGCTTCCAAGGAAGTCCAGTTGCCATTTGGGACTCTTGCTGTGGAGTTTTTCTACAAAGCTGGGAGCCCCCCCCCCAACTTTGGGGAGCATCATGGGGGTGGGGGTCAAGGAAAGAGAGTAGTAAGGCATTTCATGCACATTGTGGCGACTTCATCTGATGTCTCAGTGGTGTACTACCTAGCTTTGTTATGTAAAGCAAAGACACCTGCAAGGTTCAGGAACTAGGGCAGGGGTGTCAAACTCGCAACGTCATATGACGTTTAGCGACGTATTGTGAGTTTTTCACCATTGCCAGCAATGGGATGGGCGAAGTTTCGCTATGAAGCATCTGGCCCATGGGCGAGATGCTTCATGACGTCGTCACCTTTGGGGGGAGACATCATTAAAATGCGGCATTACATCGCACCAAAATCCAAGGCTTTCCCCAGATAGAAAGCAATGATGTCGCCATACTTATGGGACCCTCTTTTGCCACATACTTCCCTTCGACCGGTGAGAGCGCACAGGGTCGGCCTCCTCCGGGTCCCGTCAGTGAAACAATGTCGTCTGGCGGGTCCTAGGGGGAGGGCCCTTCTCTGTCTGTGGCGCCCCACCCTCTGGAACCAACTGCCCCCTGAAGTCCGCGTTTCTCCCATTCTCCCGGCCTTCCGAAAGGATCTTAAGACCTATCTTTGCCAGCAGGCCTGGGGATGATTGTGACTGTTGTGTGAATGATGAATGAGTGTTGGTTTTTATCTTTAAATGTTTTTTTTTAATTTGGATTTGATATGAATATTGTTTGTATATGTTGTGAGCCGCTCCGAGTTCTCGGAGAGGAGCGGCATATAAGTGTAAACAATTAAATTAAATCTTTCGCCTGGGCAGAATTCCAAGGGTGACGTAATGTTCCATTCCAATGACGTCGCCTCCAAAGGGAGTGACATCACCTTTTATTTCTGGGGCTTTGTGGCTGGCACAGTACCAAGATGATGTAATGCTTCATTCCAATGACGTCGGCCTCCAAAGGGGGCAACATCACCTTTTATTTCTTGGGAAAGCCATGGCTTTGGGCTTTTTTGCCTTGGCACAGTGCCAAGATGATGTAATGCTGCATTCCAATGACATCGCCTCGAAAGAGGGCGACATCTTCTGCCACATACTTCCCTTCGACCGGTGAGAGCGCACAGGGTCGGCCTCCTCCGGGTCCCGTCAGCGAAACAATGTCGTCTGGCGGGTCCTAGGGGGAGGGCCTTCTCTGTTGTGGCGCCCACCCTCTGGAACCTACTGCCCCTTGAAGTCCACGCTTCTCCCACTCCTCCCGGCCTTCCGGAAGAATCTTAAAACCTATCTTTGCCGGCAGGTCTGGGGATGATTGGGGATCGCTGTTTGAATGGTGTATGTGTGTTGGGTTTTTATTTTAAAATACTTTTCTGATTTGGACTTAGACTGTGACTGATGTTTTATATATGTTGTGAGCCGCTCCGAGTCTTCGGAGAGGAGCGGCATATAAGTCCAAATAATAAATAAAATAAATAAATCACCGTTTATTTCTAGGGCTTTGGGGCTGGCACAGTGCCAAGATGATGTAATGCTTCATTCCAATGACGTCGCCTCTAAAGGGGGCGACATCACCTTTTATGTCTTGGGAAAGCCATGGCTTTGGGGTTTTTGCCTTGGCACAGTGCCAAGATGATGTAATGCTGCAATCCAATGACATCGCCTCTAAAGAGGGCGACATCACCTTTTATTTCGAGGGCTTTGTGGCTGGCACAGTGCCAAGATGATGTAATGCTGCATTCCAATGACATCGACTTGGGAACATCACTGTTTTTTGTGCAAAATTAACTATATTAACTGGATTTGTAAAAGAAGAACGAAAACAAACCAACATGCAATAGATCTTTTAGTTTATTTTATAGATCACAACGTTAATCATATGTAGATACAAATACAAACATAGAGATCTTACAACATGGTTCAATATTCGGAGTAGCTCTGCAAGCT
>JARGCV010001396.1:0-41526 GCA_034064705.1 Bothrops alternatus | reverse complement strand
AAACAGAGTTAAAACAAATTAAAACTTACAAGTAAAAATAAATCGGGTTTATTTATAAATCAGTCTTGCTCATTATTGCATGATAGGTGAGATGAGATTTTATATATTGTCTGACCCATAGCCTATTTTTTTTAAATAGGTTTTGACTAAGCCATTGATCTGTTCCAATTAGAAATGTCTGTGAAAAACAGCATCTCTGAGCTTCTGCAAAGTGATGTTGCTTTGCACTCAAGTACCCTCAACTAAAGGTATCAAATAAATGTCGTATGAATGTTGAATCAAAGAATGCGCTTTGAGAGTAGATGGATCTGGAATAGCAGACTCCTTAAAATTAATTTGGCTACTATTCTAATTGAGACATTGAACTTAAAAAAAGGAAGAAAAATTCCATCTTTGCGAAACCAGATTTTTGGCTGAATATACGTCAATGGTTTTATTGCAGACTCTGTGTAATAAAGTAATTGTATAATTAGTAATACATTCATCATTCTTCTGTCAGAGAAAAAAAACTAAACACATACAGCTTTTGTGTAGAATCTGACAGTGGAGGAGAAGTTCCCCCCACCAACTTTTCCCAAGAGAATTATATCATTATATCATAAAAATGTCAAAAGCTTGAGTTTACTGTTCAGGCTAATATTCTCAAATATTCTCTCTGGCTGACATCTCTGTCAATTAAAATTAAACACAATTGCATTGTGTCATATACACTTCCAACTGGAAAGCATTCAGGTTTATGGCTGTTCTTTGAATTGATTTTTAAGATGGCATCTGTAAAACCTGCCTTGTAGAAGACGAGATACAAGGAAGGTGTACTTAAGGCTCAGTTGATTTTTAAGATGGTTTCAAGACATAAAGCAAGAATAAAGAGCAACAGAGTACTCCCCCAGAAGTCAGATGGTTATAAATATAAAACCAGAGTTATTTATATTCAGTTTTCACACCATGTTAATTTTATCAAAGATGGAGTTTGTTTCCTCTTTCCAACATTTAATCCTTCAGGGTTCCCCCACCCCCACCACTTTCATTCTCTCAGCAAGGAATAAGAAAAAGAGAGAGAAAGAATATGAGTGAAGTTCTTATTGGCTTCAAATTGTCCAGTCTCATAGGATTTGATGTCCGGTCACTTTTGGTGGTTTCCCACAGAAATACACAGCCTTTCTCACGGGACTTTGAGTTTCTCATGGAAAAATAATAGGCTTCCCTCGCAGTGACACGCTGCCAATAAAATTTGTTTTGTTTTGTGTTTGCTGGGGGAAGGAGATAGAAAGGAACGATTACTCTAAATGAAACCCAGAAGTCTCACTTAATTGGAAACCTATTCCAATAGCGCAGGGTTGAGATTGTGTGAAGCTCAAACTCTGCAAGGTCAAACTGAATCGTAGACATGCCTGTAGAGCAGGGGTGTCAAACTCGCAACGTCACGTGACGTGTTGCGTGCATCCTGACTTTTTTTGCCATTGCCGGTAATGGGGTGGGCACCATTTTGCTGTGATGCATCCGGCCTGTGGGCCAGCAGTTTGACACCCCTGCTGCAGAGGTAATCCTTGACTTGCAACCATTTGAAGTTACAGTGACTTTGAAAAAAAAAAGTGATTTATCACTGGTTTTCAGACTTACGACTGTTGCAGCATCCCCGTGATCATGTGATCAAAATCTGGACCTTTGGCAACTGGCATGTACTTATGACAGTTGCACTATCTCGGGATCACATGGTCACCATTTGTAACTTTCTGTCTTTTATTTCTTTTTCTTTTCTTTTTTTATTATGATCTTGAAAGCAATAAAAAAGAAATCCAAAAAAAGAAAGAAAAAAATCTGGAGAGCAGAAGCTGCTGTTGTAACGAGCGTCTGAGATCTAGTCCCTGATTTCTTCCCAAGTTTTATCTTCTTCCAAAGAGAAATTTCTATTTTGTCATATCATTCTCATGGTGCTTATAAGTTATTTCCATATTTTTGGAAGCATTTGAAGCTTTGTTCTTGTAAATTTGTGGAAGGTCTTGCTTCGGTCTCTTAGCTGATTTCCTGGCTGCTTATACCTGTACTTCCATATTCGAAGGCAGAGTTCGTTTTTGATGTCTTCTCCTTGAAGCTG
The DNA here is from genome assembly GCA_034064705.1 of Bothrops alternatus. NCBI lineage: Eukaryota > Metazoa > Chordata > Lepidosauria > Squamata > Viperidae > Bothrops > Bothrops alternatus. The sequence continues at coordinate 39,431 of JARGCV010001396.1, read as the reverse complement.
GAGGCAAGGATGGGGTAGGCCACTGGAGAGAAAAAGATTATATGTTGGAAGGCAGGACATTCCCTCATCCCTTCAACATCTTGTAAATAAGGAAATTTCAAGAGATGCTGCATTTGTCTCTTCTGGCAAGCCACCTGAAATCAAATCAAAGAAGAATTTTTAAAAAATCCGCTCTACCCTCATATTGTATAGACATAAAGTCTGCCTTAAAACACCAGTACACAGCCCTAGGAATCTGCATCACCCAATAAAATCCAGAACATGATCAATTACAGCAATCATGTCAGTGAAATTAAATAACCTCTAGTTTCTTAACTAAACATTTTCTGAAAAAGCAACTTGTTCTCTGACTGAATATGTACACTTGACTTTGCAGGTGTTAGCCATTTATAAACTCGGGTCAAGAGAAATATTTAACTCAATTCCCCCGAGAGGAAAGACAAAATTAAGAAGAGAAGGGCCTTTATGTGTCTATGACCCTTTTAAGGTTGTGGGGAAGGGGAGTATAGAAAAACTCCTTAATTCATGCATTTAGAGGTTGAATGATGTTTTTTTTTCCCCCTGACAACTTCAAAGTGAATTCCTACAGCAGCCAAAATCACCTATATCAACATGAGACACTTCATGCTACAGATTAAACAGAGATAAAATTCTCTCTCTTTTCTCTTTTTCTCTAGAAACTAGTTCTCCGAACTAGGATCCATAAGATTCCTTGAACAGAACCTTGCAACAAAAATGCTTTAAGAATAATGTCATTTACAGCATTTATAGTCAACATTTTTTCTCAACTTTTCATGGCATTAACTGAGAAGTCATTTAGTTCAAAATATCCTTAGCTACATCAACTAGAACTTGCTGGATGCATATAATACATTTAGTTTAGTATTAATCTTGGTTAAATCTCAGATATTGGGATAAGGCTTAGGTTATTGTGTAAACTCAGCTCATTTTATTAATGTACAGTTATAAATATTGTGTGGTCTGATAAAATAGCTTAATTCAGTCATCAGGTTATATGAGTTCCATTTACATTCCCATTCATACTGTTATGAAAGTGCTTTCCAATTAAAAATTGTGTGTCTATCCAAGAAGTGCAAATAAAATGGGTTTATTAGTGGAAAAGGCATAAACAAACATTGCATTATTGCTTGAAAACATGTGTCTGTCAGGCAAAATAACATGGGGAGACTGGGAAATGTATGCCATAAAATGTATACATATGGAGCAGAAGAGGATAGCAGAATTTTATGGTGGGAGATTTTAGGCTGGAGATGATAGGCCAAATCTGTATTATAAATTGTGTGCAGATTAGTGACCATATGGTGTGCAGAATTTGTCTAATTGGGCAGAACTAAAGCCCGCATTCAAATGGCATATCAAAGTTACAAATGGTTTACCAATGGAATAAATAACAAAAATCAAATAAATGGAAGTGGAGCATCCTTGATCTTCCTCTCCTGTTCCACTTTCAGATCCAGCCTTTTTATTTTCATCTCGCTGAGAAGTTTATATATATATATATATATATATATATTGTTTTAAAATTGTTGACAAAGAAATAAGGGAATTTCTGATATAGCTATTTCGAGTTTCTTAACTCTCTTCAGTCAGAACTCACCCTTCTGGGATTCGAACCTGGGCAGTCTGCATGCTAAGCAGATGCTTTAACCTGCTGAGCCACAAGTTCTCTCCTGCTTTGTCAGTAGTCAGGGAGTAAGGATATGTGTCAAGTGGTTATTTTTTAGATTGCACCCTGTAAACCCAAATATGGGAGGAAGAAATCATTCTTTCCTTTGCTTGTTTCAGCTCAACCCAGAGCCATCTGCAAGCACAAATATATATATGTTGTTTTAAAATTGTTGACAAAGAAATAAGGGAATTTCTGATATAGCTATTTCGAGTTTCTTAACTCTCTTCAGTCAGAACTCACCCTTCTGGGATTCGAACCTGGGCAGTCTGCATGCTAAGCAGATGCTTTAACCTGCTGAGCCACAAGTTCTCTCCTGCTTTGTCAGTAGTCAGGGAGTAAGGATATGTGTCAAGTGGTTATTTTTTAGATTGCACCCTGTAAACCCAAATATGGGAGGAAGAAATCATTCTTTCCTTTGCTTGTTTCAGCTCAACCCAGAGCCATCTGCAAGCACAAATATATATATGTTGTTTTAAAATTGTTGACAAAGAAATAAGGGAATTTCTGATATAGCTATTTCGAGTTTCTTAACTCTCTTCAGTCAGAACTCACCCTTCTGGGATTCGAACCTGGGCAGTCTGCATGCTAAGCAGATGCTTTAACCTGCTGAGCCACAAGTTCTCTCCTGCTTTGTCAGTAGTCAGGGAGTAAGGATATGTGTCAAGTGGTTATTTTTTAGATTGCACCCTGTAAACCCAAATATGGGAGGAAGAAATCATTCTTTCCTTTGCTTGTTTCAGCTCAACCCAGAGCCATCTGCAAGCACAAATATATATATGTTGTTTTAAAATTGTTGACAAAGAAATAAGGGAATTTCTGATATAGCTATTTCGAGTTTCTTAACTCTCTTCAGTCAGAACTCACCCTTCTGGGATTCGAACCTGGGCAGTCTGCATGCTAAGCAGATGCTTTAACCTGCTGAGCCACAAGTTCTCTCCTGCTTTGTCAGTAGTCAGGGAGTAAGGATATGTGTCAAGTGGTTATTTTTTAGATTGCACCCTGTAAACCCAAATATGGGAGGAAGAAATCATTCTTTCCTTTGCTTGTTTCAGCTCAACCCAGAGCCATCTGCAAGCACAAATATATATATATGTTGTTTTAAAATTGTTGACAAAGAAATAAGGGAATTTCTGATATAGCTATTTCGAGTTTCTTAACTCTCTTCAGTCAGAACTCACCCTTCTGGGATTCGAACCTGGGCAGTCTGCATGCTAAGCAGATGCTTTAACCTGCTGAGCCACAAGTTCTCTCCTGCTTTGTCAGTAGTCAGGGAGTAAGGATATGTGTCAAGTGGTTATTTTTTAGATTGCACCCTGTAAACCCAAATATGGGAGGAAGAAATCATTCTTTCCTTTGCTTGTTTCAGCTCAACCCAGAGCCATCTGCAAGCACAAATATATATATGTTGTTTTAAAATTGTTGACAAAGAAATAAGGGAATTTCTGATATAGCTATTTCGAGTTTCTTAACTCTCTTCAGTCAGAACTCACCCTTCTGGGATTCGAACCTGGGCAGTCTGCATGCTAAGCAGATGCTTTAACCTGCTGAGCCACAAGTTCTCTCCTGCTTTGTCAGTAGTCAGGGAGTAAGGATATGTGTCAAGTGGTTATTTTTTAGATTGCACCCTGTAAACCCAAATATGGGAGGAAGAAATCATTCTTTCCTTTGCTTGTTTCAGCTCAACCCAGAGCCATCTGCAAGCACAAATATATATATGTTGTTTTAAAATTGTTGACAAAGAAATAAGGGAATTTCTGATATAGCTATTTCGAGTTTCTTAACTCTCTTCAGTCAGAACTCACCCTTCTGGGATTCGAACCTGGGCAGTCTGCATGCTAAGCAGATGCTTTAACCTGCTGAGCCACAAGTTCTCTCCTGCTTTGTCAGTAGTCAGGGAGTAAGGATATGTGTCAAGTGGTTATTTTTTAGATTGCACCCTGTAAACCCAAATATGGGAGGAAGAAATCATTCTTTCCTTTGCTTGTTTCAGCTCAACCCAGAGCCATCTGCAAGCACAAATATATATATATGTTGTTTTAAAATTGTTGACAAAGAAATAAGGGAATTTCTGATATAGCTATTTCGAGTTTCTTAACTCTCTTCAGTCAGAACTCACCCTTCTGGGATTCGAACCTGGGCAGTCTGCATGCTAAGCAGATGCTTTAACCTGCTGAGCCACAAGTTCTCTCCTGCTTTGTCAGTAGTCAGGGAGTAAGGATATGTGTCAAGTGGTTATTTTTTAGATTGCACCCTGTAAACCCAAATATGGGAGGAAGAAATCATTCTTTCCTTTGCTTGTTTCAGCTCAACCCAGAGCCATCTGCAAGCACAAATATATATATGTTGTTTTAAAATTGTTGACAAAGAAATAAGGGAATTTCTGATATAGCTATTTCGAGTTTCTTAACTCTCTTCAGTCAGAACTCACCCTTCTGGGATTCGAACCTGGGCAGTCTGCATGCTAAGCAGATGCTTTAACCTGCTGAGCCACAAGTTCTCTCCTGCTTTGTCAGTAGTCAGGGAGTAAGGATATGTGTCAAGTGGTTATTTTTTAGATTGCACCCTGTAAACCCAAATATGGGAGGAAGAAATCATTCTTTCCTTTGCTTGTTTCAGCTCAACCCAGAGCCATCTGCAAGCACAAATATATATATGTTGTTTTAAAATTGTTGACAAAGAAATAAGGGAATTTCTGATATAGCTATTTCGAGTTTCTTAACTCTCTTCAGTCAGAACTCACCCTTCTGGGATTCGAACCTGGGCAGTCTGCATGCTAAGCAGATGCTTTAACCTGCTGAGCCACAAGTTCTCTCCTGCTTTGTCAGTAGTCAGGGAGTAAGGATATGTGTCAAGTGGTTATTTTTTAGATTGCACCCTGTAAACCCAAATATGGGAGGAAGAAATCATTCTTTCCTTTGCTTGTTTCAGCTCAACCCAGAGCCATCTGCAAGCACAAATATATATATGTTGTTTTAAAATTGTTGACAAAGAAATAAGGGAATTTCTGATATAGCTATTTCGAGTTTCTTAACTCTCTTCAGTCAGAACTCACCCTTCTGGGATTCGAACCTGGGCAGTCTGCATGCTAAGCAGATGCTTTAACCTGCTGAGCCACAAGTTCTCTCCTGCTTTGTCAGTAGTCAGGGAGTAAGGATATGTGTCAAGTGGTTATTTTTTAGATTGCACCCTGTAAACCCAAATATGGGAGGAAGAAATCATTCTTTCCTTTGCTTGTTTCAGCTCAACCCAGAGCCATCTGCAAGCACAAATATATATATGTTGTTTTAAAATTGTTGACAAAGAAAACAACATATATATATTTGTGCTTGCAGATGGCTCTGGGTTGAGCTGAAACAAGCAAAGGAAAGAATGATTTCTTCCTCCCATATTTGGGTTTACAGGGTGCAATCTAAAAAATAACCACTTGACACATATCCTTACTCCCTGACTACTGACAAAGCAGGAGAGAACTTGTGGCTCAGCAGGTTAAAGCATCTGCTTAGCATGCAGACTGCCCAGGTTCGAATCCCAGAAGGGTGAGTTCTGACTGAAGAGAGTTAAGAAACTCGAAATAGCTATATCAGAAATTCCCTTATTTCTTTGTCAACAATTTTAAAACAACATATATATATTTGTGCTTGCAGATGGCTCTGGGTTGAGCTGAAACAAGCAAAGGAAAGAATGATTTCTTCCTCCCATATTTGGGTTTACAGGGTGCAATCTAAAAAATAACCACTTGACACATATCCTTACTCCCTGACTACTGACAAAGCAGGAGAGAACTTGTGGCTCAGCAGGTTAAAGCATCTGCTTAGCATGCAGACTGCCCAGGTTCGAATCCCAGAAGGGTGAGTTCTGACTGAAGAGAGTTAAGAAACTCGAAATAGCTATATCAGAAATTCCCTTATTTCTTTGTCAACAATTTTAAAACAACATATATATATTTGTGCTTGCAGATGGCTCTGGGTTGAGCTGAAACAAGCAAAGGAAAGAATGATTTCTTCCTCCCATATTTGGGTTTACAGGGTGCAATCTAAAAAATAACCACTTGACACATATCCTTACTCCCTGACTACTGACAAAGCAGGAGAGAACTTGTGGCTCAGCAGGTTAAAGCATCTGCTTAGCATGCAGACTGCCCAGGTTCGAATCCCAGAAGGGTGAGTTCTGACTGAAGAGAGTTAAGAAACTCGAAATAGCTATATCAGAAATTCCCTTATTTCTTTGTCAACAATTTTAAAACAACATATATATATTTGTGCTTGCAGATGGCTCTGGGTTGAGCTGAAACAAGCAAAGGAAAGAATGATTTCTTCCTCCCATATTTGGGTTTACAGGGTGCAATCTAAAAAATAACCACTTGACACATATCCTTACTCCCTGACTACTGACAAAGCAGGAGAGAACTTGTGGCTCAGCAGGTTAAAGCATCTGCTTAGCATGCAGACTGCCCAGGTTCGAATCCCAGAAGGGTGAGTTCTGACTGAAGAGAGTTAAGAAACTCGAAATAGCTATATCAGAAATTCCCTTATTTCTTTGTCAACAATTTTAAAACAACATATATATATTTGTGCTTGCAGATGGCTCTGGGTTGAGCTGAAACAAGCAAAGGAAAGAATGATTTCTTCCTCCCATATTTGGGTTTACAGGGTGCAATCTAAAAAATAACCACTTGACACATATCCTTACTCCCTGACTACTGACAAAGCAGGAGAGAACTTGTGGCTCAGCAGGTTAAAGCATCTGCTTAGCATGCAGACTGCCCAGGTTCGAATCCCAGAAGGGTGAGTTCTGACTGAAGAGAGTTAAGAAACTCGAAATAGCTATATCAGAAATTCCCTTATTTCTTTGTCAACAATTTTAAAACAACATATATATATTTGTGCTTGCAGATGGCTCTGGGTTGAGCTGAAACAAGCAAAGGAAAGAATGATTTCTTCCTCCCATATTTGGGTTTACAGGGTGCAATCTAAAAAATAACCACTTGACACATATCCTTACTCCCTGACTACTGACAAAGCAGGAGAGAACTTGTGGCTCAGCAGGTTAAAGCATCTGCTTAGCATGCAGACTGCCCAGGTTCGAATCCAGAAGGGTGAGTTCTGACTGAAGAGAGTTAAGAAACTCGAAATAGCTATATCAGAAATTCCCTTATTTCTTTGTCAACAATTTTAAAACAACATATATATATTTGTGCTTGCAGATGGCTCTGGGTTGAGCTGAAACAAGCAAAGGAAAGAATGATTTCTTCCTCCCATATTTGGGTTTACAGGGTGCAATCTAAAAAATAACCACTTGACACATATCCTTACTCCCTGACTACTGACAAAGCAGGAGAGAACTTGTGGCTCAGCAGGTTAAAGCATCTGCTTAGCATGCAGACTGCCCAGGTTCGAATCCCAGAAGGGTGAGTTCTGACTGAAGAGAGTTAAGAAACTCGAAATAGCTATATCAGAAATTCCCTTATTTCTTTGTCAACAATTTTAAAACAACATATATATATTTGTGCTTGCAGATGGCTCTGGGTTGAGCTGAAACAAGCAAAGGAAAGAATGATTTCTTCCTCCCATATTTGGGTTTACAGGGTGCAATCTAAAAAATAACCACTTGACACATATCCTTACTCCCTGACTACTGACAAAGCAGGAGAGAACTTGTGGCTCAGCAGGTTAAAGCATCTGCTTAGCATGCAGACTGCCCAGGTTCGAATCCCAGAAGGGTGAGTTCTGACTGAAGAGAGTTAAGAAACTCGAAATAGCTATATCAGAAATTCCCTTATTTCTTTGTCAACAATTTTAAAACAACATATATATATTTGTGCTTGCAGATGGCTCTGGGTTGAGCTGAAACAAGCAAAGGAAAGAATGATTTCTTCCTCCCATATTTGGGTTTACAGGGTGCAATCTAAAAAATAACCACTTGACACATATATATATATATATATATATATATATATATATATATATATATATATATATATATATATATATATATATATATATATATATATATATATATATATATATATATATATATATATATATATATATATATATAGCCAATGGATATTTTGATTAGAGAGTCAGAGCACAAAGTTAAGCTAACATTTACTCAGTCATTCAGGTCATAATTGTCCCCAAGGTGCTTGTTCAAAAGGCAACTGGACTTTCTTACTTCTTTCTTGAAGGTGTTTTGATTCTCATGCAAGAAGCTTCTTCAGTCAGAACTTTGGGTTAAGCCAGGGGTTCTCAACCTTGGCAACAATTCTGGGAGATGAAGTCCACAAGTCTTAAAGTTGCCAAGGTTGAGAACCCCTGGGTTAAGCTAATATCATTTCAGATGCAAATCTGCTGCTGCATATCCATTAGACTTACAAGCTGCCTCCCCCCCCCAATATAACCCACATTACGCTGATCAATTCATACTGAGAGTCTCATAAATTGCCTTCTAATATGTAGCTACAGACAGACTAAAGTAGTCTAACCTTTCACATCTGGAAGTGCACCTGGCCTCCAGGAGGGAAGAGGATTTTTTTTTCCCTCCTCCAATTTTACCTCCAGTTGTACCCCAGCCTGGATTCCATGGCTTTATTGTGGGTGCAGGACCTAGAAATAAGGAGAACGTTTCTGACAGTGAGAACAAGCAATGGAACGGCTTGCCTTCAGAAGTTGTGGGAGCTTCAACACTGGAGGCTTTCATGAAGAGACTGGACAGCCATCTGTCAGAAATGGTATAGGGTCACCTGCTTGGGAAGAGGACTGGACTAAATGTCCCACAATGTCCCTTCTGTTATTCTATTCTATTCTAAGATATGGGCAATTTGATTTGTGGTGGAATAGAAATCCTAATCCCTAGAGACAGTTTGAATCAAAACTATCATTTTATTTATTGAAAGAAAGAAAGAAAAAAGAAAGAAAAAAGAAAGAAAGAAAGAAAGAAAGAAAGAAAGAAAGAAAGAAAGAAAGAAAGAAAGAAAGAAAGAAAGAAAGAAAGAAAGAAAGATGAGAGAGACACAGTGGCAAAAGGAGAATGGGACAGGAAAAGAGCTGACTTAATCCCAATACTAACACAATATTGATTCGCATTCATGTATGGCTGCTTGTTGATGTGTGTTGCATACAATGTATGGTTTCAATTAGGTGTTCCCTTCCAAGGGTAGGGCAGTCGTGCTAGAAAAGAGATAGAGTTTAGTAGGGTCTAATTTTATGTAAAGTAAAACGTCCCAATGCCAAGCACATGAGAGCAGGAGGGGAAAATGCAGATTTGGGCAAATGAAAATATTATTTTTAAAGTGTCTTGGCTGCCAGCCTGAAAAACAAATGGGATTTACCTCTAAAGCTAATTATTCTAGCTTAATATCTGTCCACAGGCACATCATGAGACATCTGTAATGAAAAACTACTTCTCATATACCACGTCAAGTCCTTGTGTATTCTATTAAGCAGCGTTCAATGTATTTACCTAATAGCTTAGCCTGAGATTTGTTTTGCTGTGCTGAAACAAGATTTATGGAATTTTTGCAGGTGGTGAATAAAAAACAACAACAACACCCTTTGGCTTGTTCTTTTGAGATGGTCTACGATGTGCAAAATGCATAATAAAGCACCGAAAGTGAACAGGTTTTATACAGAAAGAAACCTTCAGCATTGACTAGGTACATACCACTAGCACATTCTCTCTCTCTCTCTCTCTCTCTCTCTCTCTCTCTCTCTCTCTCTCTCTCTCTCTCTCTCTCTCTCTCTCTCTCTCTCTCTCTCTCTCTCCTTTTTTTTTTTTGCCCTTGCAGGTTTTTATTGCCTGGACGCAGCTGGATTTACACTGTATTTAATAAAACATTAGTAGCCACTAGGGACTGAAATATGTAACATAAGTCTTTTTCAGTAAAATAATTCCATAAATCTACATATGAAGTTATTTTTCTTTTCTTTTTTTTGCAAGTGCCATATATCTATAATTTAATTTAATTATAAATGCAGTCTATGAGCTCCGCTGCTCACCCCGCTCCATCTTTTGAATTTAATAGAAGTAAAACTTGTCCATAGTTGATTGTGGGTCAATGTTTGCAGTTCTGGAATGTATTGGGCCTCCCAGCTATCTATCACATGTGGATAAACTGGGGGGAGGGAAAGGGAGAGACCCAACTGCTCTAAGGATTTGCAAACCCTCAGTGAATGAATTAATGAATGAAGATGGAGGGGGCATGCCATATTCTCTAGGTAGACTTAAGAGCTGAACTCTATTCACCATTTTCATTTGCAGATAGATTCTTTGGAGCTTTGCGAAAGAAATGGGAAATCATGGACTTTTTACAGCCTTTGATTGGCAGTAGTTAAGTCAGAGGACTTTCCATAAACAACTCCCCGATTTATTTATTTACTTACTTACTTACTTACTTACTTACTTACTTACTTACTTACTTACTTATTTATTTATTTATTTATTTATTTATTTATTTATTTATTTATTTATTTATTTATTTATTTATTTATTTATTTATTTATTTATTTAAATCTAAGATGCTAGGCTTTTAATCTGAGCTCTGTTCTGGAAAAAGCTATGGACTTGCCTTATCACCATATTGAGAATTCATTGACAGATCAGTAATCCATCTGGACACAATTCCGGAGGAAGCTTCAAATGACAAACAAACTGAAATGTAAAGGACACAAATATTGATGTTAAATACAAAGAAAATACTCTCTGATCTCAGCGATATAACATTGTGATTCTTGGGCTGCACCAAATTATGGTTTGTGTTGCAACAGCTTGGATTGCTTATCAGGAAAGACTTTAGCTCAAGAAATGAGTTTCTCCCTAAGCATCAGCTAATCCATCTGGGTTGCTTGGTGCCAACTTCTCAAGTTTTCAGCACCATCTAAAAATTCACCAAGGGTTTAACTCTGTTAAAAAAAGAAGTCAATTCCTTGCTTGGCAACATTTGGAAGAGAATTGAAAATAGAATTGCTGATAGATGCTTGCTGTCTCACAGACCTACAGAGATAACACTCTGAATATTGTGCACAGTTCTTTTCACTGCCCCTTAGTTAGAAAAGATGCTAGACAGGGCAATCACAATGACAAGGGAGCTTCAAAAGGTCCCCCGCAAGGAAAGGCTTTAGTAACTGGCATTCCTTTGTTTGAAATGAAAGCAAGTAAAGGAGCACATGATTGTATATAAATCATATAGAGCATCAATGAGAGAGAGAGAGAGAGAGAGAGAGAGAGAGAGAGAGAGAGAGAGAGAGAGAGAGAGAGAGAGAGAGAGAGAGAGAGAGAGAGAGAGAGAGAAGGAGAAGAAGAAGAAGAAGAAGAAAAAGAAAAAGAAGAGGAGGAGGAGGAGGAGGAGGAGGAAGGAGGAGGAGGAGGAGGTGGTGGTGGTGATGTTTTTTTCCCCTCCAGTGTGAGAACTTGAGTCATCCACCAAAACGTAATGCAGAAAGTTGAGGGAACTTACTCTTTCACATAGCACATAACTAAACTGTGAAATGCACTGGCAGAACATGGAATGGCAGCCAAGTTGAATGTTTTTAAGAGGGGACTGAACAGAAGAGAATCAGGCTCTGTATGGCTACTAAAGAGGATCACATTTTACAACCAGCAGAACTCTAAGTCAGGGTTCTTCAAACTTGGCCCTTTTATTACTGGTGGACTTCAACTCCCAGAATTCCTCAGCCAGGGATGTTCTTTACCATGTGATCAAAACCCCACCTCCTTTTCAACATTCATTGATGCACATTTTAAAAAAAGAAATGAGGTTTCCATCTCACAGTTGTGGCCACCAACCTGTCTTTTTCGTCCCCATTCCTGTGAAAGAGTCATACAACAGGCAGCCTACCCATATTTGCAATCAACTATATTTTAAAAACAGAATCAGCCCCGTCGTAATTTGCACTCAACTTTCCAAGTAATAAACAATTTGCCCAATTAAGAGACACCTGGAGAATTCCAATTCTTGCCAATTCCTTCTCTTGTTCTTTGACTAGTTGTAATATTGCCCATCATGGATCTTGGGTTTTCTTTTTTCTCACAAGCTGGCATAGCTGTCTTTGATTCATAGGGGAACTATTATCATAGGAATTGCTCAAGCTCATTGAAAAGTGGATTCTTAAGATTCCTAAGTCATTGTTGCTTCCTCTTATTTCTGGGAAATCCTTCTTAAATATTTATTTAGGATCGCCTAAGAATCTAGGCTGCTTTAAAGCTACTTTTTTATTTTAAGTATCTTGCTACATGCTAGAATTATTTAATTACTTCTGTTGAGTACTTCGTTCGCGTGCGAATGATGAAGACACATGGTGATGCTGAACAAACACTTTATTCTCCTTCTACAACAACCAAGCAAAAGCAAAAGGCACGCAGGCCTTTTTATATGGCCAGAAACCCGGACAGTGTCAACCATTTGTTTGGGGGTCAAGGGAAAGGGAGGGTTTTGCCTTCTCTTTCTGCTCAAGATCCCCATGTACATTTGGTGGGCCACTGTGTGACACAGAATGCTGGACTCGATGGGCTTTGGCCTGATTCAGCATGGCTCTTCTTATGTTCTTATGTTCTTATGTCAATAGGAACAGAGCGTTTTTGCGCCTTGCACATGCGCACAAGGCTGGCGCCGCTCTGTCTGGTCCCAGGGCAGCTTTTGGAATGCCCGGGACCAATGCAACGTCCCGAGCCTGCTTTTGTAGGCTCAGGACACAACACTTCTGCAAGCAAGTTTAAGGAGAAGCTTATCCCAATCGCCTAGCGTGGCCTAAAATAAGATTATTTACAATCCAATCTAAGGAGTGCTGACTGGTAACGTTGGCAGCTAACGCTGCCTCAGCATTTAAATTCCCACTTTTTCTGGGCAAAAACCCAGCAGGCTGATTCAATTAAACTCTTTATGTTATATATTACCCAGAAGTTCACTATCTGCAGCGATTCCCAGAGACTAAAGCCATGCCTTTATGATTGCAATTTGGTAGCAAGACAATTTTTTTTTCCCCAGGGACTCTTAGTTGAACTGCCGTGAAAATGACAAGGAAGCAGCATCTGATTTGATGGTGGTCTTTGCAAAAGATACATGCTGCCCACTTCCCAATCAAAAATTAAACATAATTTCAAAACTGTAAAAAAAAAAAAGATTGTTCGCCACTCCTGGGGCTGCTGATCTACACTTGGGGTGGAAAATATAATCACTTCCAGGGCAGACGTGGCTCAGAACAATAGGCCCCTTTTTCCCTTTAAAATAGCTACAATGGAGGCATTGTCACCCATGTCAGCATCTGCAGTTGTGAAGAATATATATGGCTCAGGGTTGAATTGTTGGGTTCTTGGTGTTTTCCTTGCTGATGTTTCATTGCCAGAGTAGGTAGCACCATCAGTACAACCTCTGGTGATGAAACATCTGCGACAAGAAAAGCAATATCAGAGAGCAATCAGAGCCCAAAAATGTAAGCTTCTTTAAGCCTAATTTCTCCAATTGGATGTTTGGTGCTCCAGATGTGTTGGGTCTACAACGTTCTAATCAGTGATTCTGGGAATTAGAGCACACATGTGGAGGGCATGAGATAAAAGATAGCAAATTTTATTATTGAAGGCACATTGTGTTCTGAAATTCTGTATCCTGAACTGGGTGATAATCCCATCCTGTTTACGGTTACAGTCAGTGCAGCTTTGTTCCTTGGACCACATGGCTCTATTTACATAATATGCTAACCTTAGTTCGGTTAAATGTTGGTCAGCTTTTTTTATGCTTATGCTATGGTATGAACCTCCAAACCATCCACATCAAAGCGCAAAGGTTTCAAAATGTTGATCCGTGCAAATAATATAAACAAGCATGTATCCCAATGAAATTCCTGGAACAGGATGTTTGCTGCAAATACATAAGTCACCACATTTGAGTTGAGTACATTGTCATGTACATTTTATCTTTTGTTCTATGGAGATTCTCAGTCATCCAGGTCATGGATGTCCCCAAGGCAAACTGGACTTTGTTTTTCTTTGAGGATGTTTCACTTCTCATCCAAGAAGCTTCTTCAGTTCAGACCAAATGGGGGTGGATGGAACGATTAATATTCCTTGCACTCATCTGGTCATTGGTGCTCTTTCTGAGAGTGCTAAATTCCAGTTGCCTTTTGAAAAAGCAGCTTTGGGATTTTATCTTTTGCACACTTCCCATCCTATGCAAAGGGTTCATTGTGCAGTGGGTAAAACAAAACAAAACAAACTCAAGATGGCAGAACACCCCTTTTGTTTATGCTTTGACTTCTTCCCTCTCTCTCTCTCTCTCTCACACTCACACACTCATACACATACAAAGTGATGGGGCTTTGATAATATGTTCACAACTGCCTTATTGATCTTCTTTTGACCCTTCTCCTGCAAACACGCCTGCTTTTGTCAATGTCCAAGGACTTATAATGTTCTCAGTTTGCATTTTTTATTATTATTATTATTATCCTGAAGCCTTCTTGGCTGTCTACATTTTTTATTAACATTTTTTATTATTTGATATCCATTTGTACATGTAAACAAAGAAGAAGAAAAAATAATTTCAAGTTAAAGCCATTCAGCTCTATACAATCATTTTAAATTTGTAGACCTTCTTCACTCCATATATCCAAGTTTAACTATAAACCAACTACATTTTAAACATTTTAACTTTCACTTCTTTTCAGATCAATCCATTGGACATCAAACAAACAAGTCATCTTATTAATGTTAATAATTTCCATGTCGATACACCTATCCCTTCAACAAGTACATTCTTAGTCTATTTGATATATATCTTCCAATAATCAGTAGATATATATTTGTATATGTAAACCAGGGGAAAATTCAAGCTAACTGCTATCCAACTTAATACAATCGATTTAAATTTGTAAACATTCTTCACTCCTTATGTCAAGATTTAACTATAAGCCAGATACATTTTCTTTGATTGGTGTTTCTCTTGTATGTAGTCTATCCACTGTTTCCAGTCTATCATATATTGTTCATTTGAGCAATCCTTCAAATATGCCGATATTTTAGCCATTTCTGCCAAATTTATTACTTTCAAAGTCCATTCTTCTATAGGTGGTATTTCTGGCTTCTTCCAGTATTGTACCACCAGCAGTCTCGCTGCTGTGATCAAGTTCAGAATTAAGTTCATCTCTGTGGTAGTGCAGTCTTTTATGATCCCTAACAAAAACACCTGAGGTAGAAATTCAATATGCTTTTTCAAAATGGTTTGGAGTGTCCACCATATTTTTCTCCAGAAGGCTTTAATTTTTCTACATGTCCACCATACATGAAAATATGTAGCCTCCATACTATCACACCTCCAACATTTAGGTTGGATGTCTGGGTAGATATACGATATTTTTTTTGGATCTAGGTGCCACCTATAGAACATTTTATAAAAGTTCTCCCTTAAATGTTGCGCTTGTGTAAATTTTACATTTCTCACCCAGATTCCCTCCCACATTTCCATCGTGATAGGTTGCCCAAAATCTTGTTCCCACTTTACCATACAGTCCTTGACTAGTACAGTTTCAGAGTCAATTTTTATCAGTACGCTGTATACTCGTTTGATATGCATGGGCCCCTGCTCTCTAACCTGTTCAATTAAATTCTCATCTGTTAGGGATAAACCCTTCTTCAGGTCTTTTTGCCATCTAGACTGCAGTTGCAAATATGAAAGCCAGGTACACACTATTCCTTCATCTGCTAGCGTATTTGATGGTTTTAACAAATACATTTCTTATTAATGTGAAAAAAGCTCTATCAGAGGTCTTCTAGTCCTGCTTCTGCTCAAGCAGGAGACCCAACAGCATTTCAATTAAATGCTTGTCCAATCTCTTCTTAAAATCGTCCGGTTTTGGAGCCCCTACAACTTTTGAAGGCAAGCCCGTTCCACTGATTCATTGTTTTGTCAGGAATTTCCCCCTTACTTCTAGATTGGTTCTCTTTAAATTATTAAATATTCATTCTTTATGTGCATGAACTGAAGAAGCTTCATGGATGAGAAGCGAAACATCTTCAAGGAAATAACAAACCCAGTTTGCCTTTTGAAAAAGCACCTTTGGGACAACCATGACCTAGATGACTGAGAATCCCCATAGACATGTTCAGGTCCATATTGCAAGAAGCAGCAGTATTTAAATACTTATTAATATATTTAATTGCAATTGCAAATAATAAGATGAGATCCAGTTTTGCCTTGGATGGCACCCTCTGCTTCTTCTTGCAGTATGGATCTGAACATGTCAGAACTGAAGGAGCTTCTTGGATGAGAAGCGAAACATCTTCAAGGAAAAAGCAAAGTCCAGTTGCCTTTTGAAAAAGCCCCTTTGGGGTTCAAAAGTCCAATGAAGTCCTCCCATATTTTTTTTTAAAGATACCACTCTCTTCTATTTTTTAAGCCCCCCACCCCACACCATTTTCTTTAGGAGACTGTTTTTGATGGCTCTTTCTTTCTTTCATTCTTTCTTTCTTTCTTTCTTTCTTTCTTTCTTTCTTTCTTTCTTTCTTTCTTTCTTTCTTTCTTTCTTTCTTCCTTCCTTCCTTCCTTCCTTCCTTCCTTCCTTCCTTCCTTCCTTCCTTCCTTCCTTTCCTTCCATTCCCCTTTATTAGATGCAAAAACCAGGAACATCTCCAGTGTTCCTAGTCCAGTCACACTACGAAGGCATTATAACACCCGCAGCTTTTACCTTCAAGTCTTTTCTCCAAAGATCACAGCACTCACTTTTGCTTCCAGCTTTTTTGTGCAAGGGGCCAACGTTTTTTTGTCCAAGTTCCCACTATCACCCCAAGTCCCCTTTCTGGCCACAGACTGACTGCTCAGAACTTAACGGGGCATATATGAAATCCCTCCATTGGGTGAACCCTAAAATAACAACCTCAAAATCAGAGTCAGCTCCCTTTGCCAATCTTAGCTTCTGCTTATCTTACACCTCCCTCCCTCCCTCCCTCCCTCTCTCTCTCTCTCTCTCTCTCTCTCTCTCTCTTTGAAGGACCCTGGAAAACGTTTCCAGTCTACTGAAGGCCATCCTCCTGTTCTGATGAGCTTCTTTACTTTCAGCAGATTGTTTTAATCAGGTTTTCAAAACCAGCCCTGCATGCTTCATTGCAGCAGCCCCGAGACAATGAACTGGATGTTTCTTCGACAGGAACATCTGACTGACTTTAATAGATTTTATGAGCCAGTGTAGTGCTTTCACATTAGATGCAGTTTTACATCTGAGCGATATCCCGGGTATTTAATCTGTACAAACAGTGCAGATATAGGAGTAGGTGAGGGAGAACACTGACCCCTGAAGACCTTCCTAAGAGATGCATTTCATTTTAATAAGGAACGTGGCGGCCATTTAATTTTTTTTTTTTTTTCCTGCAGCAATGCTCTCAGGATGCTGCCTTTTGAATGTGATGCTGCTGACTTTGTCTCTCCTTTCGGCTATGTCTCTTTTCAAGAGGAGTTTTCTTGCTGGAATATTGTATCACTGTCTCACTAAGCTTTTGACTTTTTTTTTTTTTTTTGGCAGTTTCAGGACAGAATATAAATTGGAATGAAATGCAGGGATTTCCCTGTCCTCACGCCATAGCCTCTCCACTAGGGAAAGAGGACGTTTCATTCAATGCCTTTAAAAACAACAATTTAGATATGCCTAGTTTCCTAATTTTTAATTTCTAATTAAATTAACGGCTGCAGGACTTGGGTTTGGCTACTCTAAGGAAAAGAGGAAACAGAGGCGACACGATAGCAGTATTCCAATATCTCAGGGGCTGCCACAAAGAAGAGGGAGTCAAGCTATTCTCCAAAGCACCTGAAGGCAGGACAAGAAGCAACGGATGGAAATTAACCAAAGAGAGAAGCAACCTAGAACTAAGGAGAAACTTCCTGACAGAGAGGACAATCAGCCAGTGGAACAGCTTACCCCCAGAAATCGTGGACACTCCATCACTGGAGGTTTTTAAGAAGAGACTGCACATTCACCTGTCTGAGATGGTATAGGTCAGTGTTTCTCAACCTTGACAATTTTAAGGCATGTGGACTTCAACTCCCAGAATTCCACAGCCAGCAATGCTGGCTATGGAATTCTGGGAGTTGAAGTCCACATGCCTTAAAATTGTCAAGGTTGAGAAACACTGGTATAGGTTCTCCTGCTTGACCCGGGGGGCTGGACTAGAAGACCCCCAAGGTCCCTTCCAGCTCCTATTCTATTCTATTCTATTCTATTCTATTCTATTCTATTCTATTCTATTCTATTCTATTCTATTCTATTCTATTCTATTCTATTCTATTCATTCCCTGATAGTCAGAACAATTAATAAGTGGAATGCTTGCCTTCTGACCATAGAACATCAGAATTGAAAGGGTCTTGGAGGTCTTCTAATGCAACCCCCTGCTCAAGTAGGAGACCCTATATCATATCAGAGAAAAAGCTGTTCAATCTCTCCTTAAAAAGGAGCTTCCAGTGATGGAGCACCCACAACTTCTGGAAGGCAAACCGTTCCACTGATTAATTGTTCTCACTGTCAGGAAATTTCTCCTTATATTTGGGTTGCTTCTGTCCTTCGATAGTTTCCATTCATTGCTTCATGTCTTGCCTTCTGGTGCTTTGGAAGATAGGTTGACTGCCCTTCTCTTTGTGGCAGCCAAAGAAATCAACCAAAATCAACCAAAATTAAGTTGGGCTTACTTATAGCCTATTGATTTCAAGAGGCTACTGTAAATTTACAATCAATAATCCATATTTTGTTTTGTTCTGTTTTGTGAAAAGGATTGCAAGAACGTCTAAGATGTTGCTTATTTATGGTATCACCATAACATTCTTCAACTGAAATAGCCCCTAGAAATGAGATATAAATAATACATCAAAGCAACAAGGTCAGCATGGGAAATTTAGAAATATAATACAGAGAGAGACACGTGCATAGAGAAAGACAGAACTAGCTGTTAAAATCAGCAAATTAATGAGAAGCTGGGTTAAATGGTTTCTGGAAATTCTTCACCAAATTTACAGAAATTGGGTGGGTGGTTTGGCCAAGTACCTCCAGGGAAGAGAGGAATTTCTCCCATAATTTCTGGAGGAGAGGATTTAAGCTTCACAGCAAAAGATTACATTTCAACCCCCAGGGTTTTTACCGAAATTCTCTCCTTTCAGAGAATTTCTAAAGCCAACTGTCTTTCATCAGACTGGATGAGAACTGGAAAAAGGTGAACCTGAAGTATTTCTCTGTACAAATAAAAGAAGTCTGGGAAACAAGCAAGCATACAAACAAATAAACAATTTTTGTAGGTATAAAATAATAATCCACTTACAACACAAAAGCTTAACCACAATATGAACAACCTAGAAAAAAAACATTAGTATTAGATTCCAGATTCCTGGAATAAGGAATCAGCTAAACAACCCATCATTTTTTTTTTGTTTCATTCCTTACCTATTTCAAGAATAAGCCAAGATTTTGGTTTAGGCTAATGAGCAGCCATATTTAAAACAAGCCAGGGTGCATTTTATCCACAAATCATATATTTGTTCCAAAAATAAACTCTGGTTTCTTTTTAGGGCACATTTTATCAACCAGACACCACAGAAGTTATAATTAAAATTACATTGATTATATGTGAAGCACAGCATACTTGGCTCATGACATGAACTAGGCCATTTCTGAAAGTAAAAGTCTCTCCTTGCAGTGTTTTCTTATTTTTGACCTTACATTTTGTTGCTAGTTTTGCAGTTTTTCCCCTCTTGTTTTATGTTTTTGGCCTTTTGGAATATTGCATAGATAACTTCTCCAGGATTGCCTCTGGAAGGATTACAGGAGAAATTATCTTGGTTCCTCTCCCCCCTTATATTTGAGGTAGCAATTCCTGATTTGGGAACCTCCTAAGTCCATAAAATTTTTGCTATGTCTAATTTATTGCTTCATTTGTGACTGCTGCTACAGCAAGGTAAATTTATTCTGATTTGCACAAGCGAACTCCCTCCTGTGACAGTGACTAATTATTACCTCAGTTAAAATAATGAAAGTGTCGGAAAGTGTCCGAATGCAATTTGTTAGGAAAACATGTGGCATGCTATGTTACCTCAGCCCCGAAAAAGCCTAAGTGATCAGAAAGCATGGCAAATTAAGATATTGTTCCCCCCAAAGGTTACAAATCGAAGGGGAGAATTTGCAAATATCTGAAGGCCGGAGAAAGGAATTCAACAACTTAACAAAAATGTTTTGATCGTTTTTCCTCAGAAGAAAGAACCATTATTTTGACTGGGCCAAATTAGGTTGAGAATTCATGATAAAGGAGGTAGAGATAATTTTCATCCTTGTTTGTTGGCGATATAATGAAAATGAATCGGTGTAGCTCTCCTAGTAGAAACTACACCAATAAAGAAATACTTGAATATTTTGGTATGGATAAGAGTCAGGTACAAATGCCTTTAAACAGAGAAGAAAGTTAAAACCATTCTGAAGATGCTGTATATTCTGGTATTCTGTGTTCACATCAATTCAGATTGAATCCAGTTTGCCAGCTGAGACCAGTGGTAAGACCAATCTGAGGAAAATTAGAGGCATTGCAGCCACATCATAATCTTGGACATCAGCTAGACTGGAGAGCCAACAGCCTATTAAACCTGTCCTAGACATCCCCTAACCTATTTTTAGGAAGAAAAAATAAGTTCAGCCCAGCACTCTATGTACCATCAATGGCTGGATATAACCACAGAGCCAATTCCCAAAAATGTTGTCCAACAAAACCACATTGGTGATTTTATGGGCTTGTATTCATTTATGTACAAATGTTGCACCACTTTTCTTCTTCTGAGTAAAGGTGGTTTACAAGATTATAGCAAAACATATAGCAAAACAAGAGCCAATTTGATGTAATGGTTAAGGCACCAGGCTTGAAAGCAGAAGACTATGAGTTCAAGTTCTACATTAACCATGAAAGCCAGCTAGGAGACTTTGGCCAATCATTAGGAAACAGTGAGTTTTAGACCCGCCTTAGGCATGGAAGTTGATTAGATGGGCCAATCACCAAGAGACAGTGAGTTCTAGTCCTGCCTTAGCCACCAAAGCCAGCTGGGTGACTTTGGGCCAGTCACCTCACAGGTTCTTGTTGTGAGGGAGAAGGAAGATGTATTGGCTATGTCCACCCTCTTGAGTTATTTGTAAAAATAATAAAAACAGGATACCATCAAAATAAATCACGACAGGCACACAAAAGTAAAAGTAAAAATAGAGTTTCATCCCCATTACAAAAAAATAAAACCCAAACAACTGGTCTTAAGACATTCTCATCAACCGTGCCAAATCAACAGCTCTTAACGTTTTGTATAGATTAACCTCCCTACCGCCCCCCTCCACTTAGCCATATGGTACATTCCTGAAATTTATATCTGCCAGTTTGAATGTGGAGTTGTGCCTGTAATCCACAAACTGTTTAACATTAAGCAGATTTTGATTCTTTAAAAAAACACCTTGAGCTGAGGAAGTCAAAACAGTTTCATTTGCTAATTATTGAAGTATGAAGTAAGACTTTCCAAATGATAGCCACTCCTTGCCCCTCCCTGCCCAGAAAATTGACTATTGGTAAATGGGCAGAAAGAAGCTTTCATAAACGCCTGGTTTTTCCCAAGTGATCTATCTAACTGAAAATGAGACAAGCCAGCTGCACGGTGAAGATGAAGTATGAAATTCCAAACTTCCTGTGTTATGGTCCAGAAACAAGCATTCCAGGGACTTAATATATTTTTAAGAGTTTGCAATAAAAATATGCATTCCAGTTTGGTACAGAATTCTCTTGATTCAGGGAAAGGAAGGCATGCTCTGCTCATATTGTCCTGACATCCAGTGAAATGAACCTTTAATTTTAATCTCCCTTAAGTGTGGCCTTCACAAGATTTCAACACCTCAAGAACACTAGAACATGTCAGAAGAGCTCCTACTGCTTTATTTTCAAATATTCCTCATTCTGTTTGATGGAAAGTCAATTGCTTTTGCATTTTGTTTTCCAGAGTAGGAAAAAAGCCAGTGTCATTTTCATAAGTAATAACTGTTCTTTTGCCTGTGTCTTTCAAGATATGGTCTTCTCTCCAGTGGGTGCAGATTCCTTAGCTTTCCACTGTTGACTTAAATCCTCAGGAGGTCATCATGAGAAAATTCATGGGCAGTTAAGACAACTAGAGAGTGATTGAGAGAAGAAATTTAATAACTCTGATCATGATGGTAAACAAAGTCCAAGGAAAACAGAAAGCCTGGCTGATTTTACAGCTGTAGGGAACACATTTTTCTTCTTTGTCTTCCAGAATAACAGAATAACAGAGATGGAAGAGATCTTGGAGGTCTTCTGCTCCAACCCCCTGCACAAGCAGGAGACCCTATACCAGGGGTTCTCAACCTTGGCAATTTTAAGACTTATGGACTTCAACTCCCAGAATTCCTCAGCCAGCAAAGCTGGCTGAGGAATTCTGGGAATTGAAGTCCACAAGTCTTAAAGTTGCCAAGGTTGAGAACCCCTGCCCTATACCTATATCGCCTGACAAATGGCGATAGATAGATAGATAGATAGATAGATAGATAGATAGATAGATAGATAGATAGATAGATAGATAGATAGATAGATATTTGAACTGAATTTGGAGATCTTCTAATCCAATCCCATGCTCAAGCTGGAGACCTTACACCATTCCAGACATATAAGTCAAAATAAAGTAAAGTAAAGACAAGTGATTGTCCAATCTCTTCTTAGAAACCTCCAGTGATGGAGCACCCACAACTTCTGGAGGCAAGGAGTTCCACTGGTTAATTGTTCTCACTGAACGGGGAACTGCATTCAATCTTGCCTGATTCTCAGAGAATGATTGGACAGGTCTTTGCAGTTTTCTTGGCAAGGCTTTCCCGAAGTGGTTTGCTATTGCCTCCTTTTAAAAAGGCTGAGAGAGTGACTGTCCCAAGGTCACCCAGCTGGCTTTGTGCCTAAGGTGGGACTAGAATTCACCATCTCCTGGTTCCTCATCTGATGCCTTAAGTACTCCACCAAACTGGCTGTCAGAGACCACCTTTAAAAATATGCAATAATGATTCCATGACTTTAAGATAAATTGAACGGTTTCTGCTTGTTTGTTTCTTTTAACTTGAAGAATATAAGTAAATGAAATGGAAGTGTGTATATACAGGGCAGTTTTAATTGTTGTATGCTTGGTCTTATTAGGATACTGTAAGTATGAACTACCCTAGCCATTCTGTTATTTTTAATAGGTTTCCAAGTGCAGAATAAAACTGGCTGGAACACCGTAATATCTGTTTACAGTTACCTGTGGGAACAGTGCCTTATTATTAGATTACACTGTACAAGATTAGACCACTCAATAAGGGAATTGTTACACACTGCCTGCCATTTGAAATACCTAGTTGCTGAAGTGGGTTTGTTTCCCTTGTTAAATTCCTTTAGGACCATCTTCCTAGAAGCTTTGGTTAAAAATGTCCCCAGATCATAAAATTGACAAGGTTGTGCTGCAGCATAGTTTCCATGTTAGAGAGGTGGGGGCTAGGGATAAGGGAGTAGAGATAAGGTGATCTACAGTCACACCATGACAGGCAAGAATGAGAGATAAACAGAAGTTATTGAATCAACAGTGGCTCAAGCTCCCAAACATTTAAACTAACACTTAGTATCATCCTGAGATGATGGGCTTTGTCTCATGTTGCCTAAGTCAGGGGTGTCAAACGCGCAACGTCACGTGATGTGTTACAACGTATCATGACTTTTTTGCCCTTGCCGGCAATGGGAAGGGTGCGGTTTTGGCCTAATGCATCCGGCCCAAGGGCCAGCAGTTTGACACCCTTGGTCTAAATCAAGAATACTAAAAGAATTAGATCACTGCGAATTCCTTCCTCTCCTGATCTAGATCAGAGGTCTCCAAACTTAGCAATTTTAAGACTTGTGGATTTCAACTGTCTGGTTGAGGAATGTGGGGAGTCAAAGTCCACAAGCCTTAAAGTTGTCAAATTTGGTGACCCCCTTATCTAGATCCATGTTTGGATCAGAATACAACTAACCTAACAGATTTCTACAAGATCCATGACACAATCTTCCAAAATTTATAGTCGGTCTGAGGCTAAGATGGGCAGTCTCTAAATTTGATAAGCAAATTAAAATAAATAAATAAATAAAATAAATATAGTGATCTGGAGAGAAAACAATGCTTATAAAGTTTCCATGATAAGCCATACGGATGTCATGATATTATTCACTCAAATGATTTGAATGATGTAATTTTCAAAGTTTATCCTTTTTACTATGATGTCATGATATGTAGGAGAAGGAATGGCAGAAGCTGGGTGTGGAGTGAAAAGAGGGATCAGACTAGAATCCCTACATAGCCACAAGTGAGTTAAGTTCGACCCCCTTGAGTGTTAGTCTAACTCTAACTAGGTGCTGACCATTATTTGAGAATATTCATATACATAGGCTTTTAGCAATAAATCAGCTTAATTGTCTAGTTTAATGAAGAGAAGGACAGGGGTGACATGATAGCAGCGTTCCAATATCTCAGGGGCTGCCACAAAGAAGAGGGAGTCAAGCTATTCTCCGAAGCACCAGAAGGCAGGACAAGAAGCAACAGGTGGAAACTAACCAAAGAGAGAAGCAACCTAAAACTAAGGAGAAATTTCCTGACAGTGAGAACAAGTAATCAGTGGAACAACCTGCCTCCAGAAGCTGTGAATGCTCCAACGTCCCTTCCAACTTTATTATTATTATTAACCCTTATGTGTGAATCTGGTCTTTCATGCCTGACATTACTGTATATGTGTTATACCACTGGCTCATTTCCCACAAACACACATTGGACCTTAAATATATCCTGGAAATTACTTAAATTCCTCAGTGTAATGCTTAAACCCAATGGAACCCGAATTATATGGACCTTTTTTTTTTTAGAAAACAAAAATGACATCTATGAAAGTGAAATTTATTTTATTTATTTATTTTTCGGATTTGTATGCCGCTCCTCTCCGCAGACTTGGAGCGGCTCACAACATACAAATAAACAATTCAATATAAATCCGAAAAAACATTAAAAAATAAACCCCACACATACTCCTCAGTCACACCACAATCAACAATCATCCCCAGGCCTGCCGGCAGAGGTAGGTTTTTAAATTCTTTCGGAAGGCCGGGAGAGTCGGAGAAATGCGGACTTCAGGAGGTAGTTGGTTCCAGAGGGCGGGCGCCACAACAGAGAAGGCCCTCCCCCTAGGGCCCACCAGATGACATTGTTTCGCTGACGGGACCCGGAGGAGGCCGACCCTGTGCGCTCTCACTGGTCGAAGGGAAGTATATCGCAGAAGACAGTCCCGTAAGTATCCTGGTCCCATGCCATGAAGGGCTTTATAGGTCATAACCAACACCTTGAATTGGGCTCGGAGACCAATAGGCAACCAATGCAGCATGCGGAGAGTTGATGAAATGTGGGCACAACGAGGAAGGCCCACAACTGCTCGCGCAGCTGCATTTTGCACTAATTGTAGTCTCCGAACACTCTTCAAGGGTAGCCCCATGTAGAGAGCCCCATGTAGAGAAATATCTCCCTTTCAATCTGAGTGTCCCGGCCAATGCTTCTAAATGGCCTGAAGTCATCTGAACCCTTTGTCGGGATCTTACTCTATACAAACCAACAAATATTTACATTTCATTGAAGCCATGGCTTGCTGTGTGGTATGAATGAAGCCCTGATATTTGACAGGTAGGAAAGTCCAAATGTTTCCACGGTGTCTGTGATATGGAAATGGAGAGAAACTGAAAGGACCTACTTCAGAATAGGACTGTCTGTTGCCCCCGAGGTCATCCCATTTCTTATACCTGCTCTACTTTCTCTGACTGACATTTTGGGTACGGCCTGCCACAGACGGGTGAATGCAGATCAAAACACATCTTGCCACACTTCCGTTCTAAAAGTCAAGGTTGCTGCTGCTTCTGTCATAGAGTTTTCATTCTACTAACTCCACAGAGTTCTTCTTTCTTGTATCTAGGACAGAGGTAGAAAAAAAAGGAGAAGAGAGGAATAAAAGATATATTTGAACTCAATAAAATTGCACTTTCAGAACATCTGGCGCAACCCTCTGCTTAGGACCTGAGCAGAATAATTTCTTCTTAGTACAGAATGCCCTGTCAGAATTCTGGTCAAGACCTATGAATGAATGAATATTTGAGGAGCCACCACAAAGATGAAGGGGGCAAATTATTTTCCAAAGCACCAGAAGGCATGACAAGGGCCAATGGATGGAAGCTAACCAAGGAGAGATCCAACCTAGAACTAAGGAGAAATTTTCTAATGGTGAGAACTGCTTGCCTTCACAAGTTGTGGGTGCTCCATCGCTGGAAATTTTCAAGAAGAGATTGGACATCTATCTGTCTGGAATGGTATAGACTTTCCTGCTTGAGCAGGGGATTTGGACTAAATGACCTCCAAGGTCCCATCCAACTCTATGTTCTATATTCTATGTTCTATGTTCCAAGCCCCCCTGGCTTGTGTGTAGTGCTTCAGCAATGATTAAAAAACACTAGGAAGACTTTTTAAAATAGCTGCATCTTTCCTGGTATCATGTGACTCCCCTTTGGTATTTTTCACATGGTCCTGGGATCCAGCATCATGTTTTCCTCAAAGGATTATAGAGGTGCTCCATCAGCATTATCACATAGTCCAAAACACAGTTGTGAATAACAGAAGCTGAAGAGGCACCAACTGATTTATTACAAGCAAGAGTGCCTTGGGACACTTAACTTGTCATGTCTGGATGGATCAGTGGCTCCTAACGATGATAGCTATGGCAGAGATAGGATGCCTGGTAGCCTTAGCTGCTGGAGAACAAAAATAGCATGGTGCAGAAATTTCTTTTTTAAAGGAGGTAGACCTTCAAAGACAGACAGTTTGCTGCGATGGTTAAAACAGCAGCTAGAAAGCTAGAGATTGTGAGTTCTAGCCCCAGCTTAGGTACAAATCCAGCTGAGTGATGGGCCAGTCACTCTCTTTCAGCCCTAAGAAGGAGGCAAGGGAAAACCACACTTCCAGAATCTTGCCAAGAAAACTGTAGGGACGACTCCAAGCAGTCACCAGGAGTCAATACTGGCTTACCAACACAAAAGACTTTCAGACCCCTTTGGATGATAGGGGCCCATCCAAAGTATGATTCCCTCTTTGCTGTATTTCTGTGGAATAAGGCAATAAATCTAATCAGTTAAACGAAGAGTGCAATATGTTGGTTTTCCCTGTTTGACTTCAGCTTATTTTGCCTTTGACTTCAAGGGTTTTTTTAAAAACTGGAGAAAATGTTGGACTGTAAGGAGAAGTAAAGGAGATGCACCAAATCTCTCTTTTTCTGTTTGATCATTTCTAAAAGCAAAATACAAAGATGGATGGGCCTCTGATTTGATCCAAAAGTGGTAATGGACACAGTACTCGGTCTATTTACTAGCCCTAACAACAAGCAGCACAGCAGGCAGAAGAAGGAAGAGCTGTTTGTTTTTTTTTTTTCAATCTTTGGCCTAAGCATATTATTAACAAGTGTGTTGAGCTTCCTGGAGGCTAAATTCTTAGATCCCAGCCTGGTGTCTGGCTAAATTTCAGGTGGCTGGCTAAAAGTTGAGAAGTTGGCTGGTGGACTCTGGAGTCTAGTTTTGCTCCATCTTCATAATTAAAGCAATAATTTCTGACAGCAGTAAAATCCCCCTAGCAGCTAATGATTGTCTGCTGGGTTTGAAAACCCTGCGGCACGTTTGAGGACTTCTTAATCCAGCTGGCTGGAAAAGTCTGACCTTGAAGGTCACATTGTTTCTATTTTAAATTGTGTGTGTGTGTGTGTGTGTGTGTGTGTGTGCGTATGCGCGTTTGTATGTGTGTGTGTGTACCAGTCAGCTAGGACGGAAAAAGGCAATGAATGTTAATATTTATTTACCTGTTGGGTGGAATAAAGTTAATTCTACCTGAGGAACAGACAAACATTTTTGACACGGATCTTTTTTAAAAAAATGTATATTTTTTTAATAAAAATGTTTAAACTAGAGGATAAAAGCTAACACAAAGAAATAGAAAGCAAGGAAGGAGAAAAAACAAAAAGAAAAACAAAAACAAAAAAAGAAAGAAAGAAAGAAAGAAAGGAAGGAAGGAAGGAAGGAAGGAAGGAAGGAAGGAAGGAAGGAAGGAAGGAAGGAAGGAAGAAAGAAAAAGCAAACAGTGCAAGAAAAGTTAAGGAAAAAATAGAAAAGAAAGGGGGGGGGAAGTATAAAGCAATTTCCAGTATTCTTCACAGCAGCTATAAGTGCAAATATTTTTTAAACTAAAATTACATTGTATTACTGTTCTATAATCTATCCTGTCTAATCATCAGAACCATACGTCACGAATTCATTTTTTCCAATGTTATGCAAAAAGCCTGTAAGAGGCTTCCAGTTACCAATAAACGTAGATAATGCCTTTTCTCTAATCAAATAAGTTAATTTATCCATTTCAGCAAAATCTATCAACATCACCAACTATTCATCCACAGTGGATAGTGATGAATCTTTCCATCTTTGTACATACAATAATCTCACTGCTGTGATTGTATATTGAAATAACCTTCCCTGGAACAGCTCATTTTATCTAATGTACCTTGGAGAAAGGACTGCATTCTTCTTTTTCTGTTAACATGATGAGGGAATATTAATTTAAACATTGCAGATATTCAAGTTTGCTCTGTCCTCTTTTGCGTCCTCCCCATTCTCAGAAGTGACATCCAGTGGGAAAGTTGCATGAGATGTAAAAACTGTATAAAGGCTGTATCAGTAATATTCATTGGGGAGAAGGACTCAACCTTAGCAAGATGGCTATTCATTGATGCACATACAAAAGAGACCAGTTTTACATCATGAAGCTTGATCTACCACAGGGGTGCTTCAAACTTGGCCCTTTTATGACTTGTGGACTTCGCCTCCCAGAATTCCTCAGCCAGCTTGCCTATATTTGGGGAAATATACAGCATGCTCTTCAAAAATCTGAAAGCCTGCAGATTTTGAAGAAGACAAGTGGAAAATGCAGGGAAGAGATCACTCTTTGTATCCCACCTTCCTTATGCTGGTCTATGATTGTAAGAAAGATCTGATTGAATGCAGAGAAGAGATTTTTAGCTAAGGTATAACACAAGCTTCCTAATGGTCCAACAATGCCCTCCTTCTGTTAGTCCAGCAAAATTCAGACAGTCGATCAAGAAGCCATGTTAGAGAGGCATTCCAAAAAGCTAAGTCTTCAATGAGCAGGGATGGACTCAAAACTCTCTAAAACACCTTCTCACAACTAGAACGGTATCTGCTGCACCTTTCTCCTTTCTTTTTCTTCCTTGCTCTGTTTCAAGGGTCTCCTCAGCTCACCCCTAAGCTGCAAAGTAGCGGTGCCCACAAATAAACAAATAACTCATTAAGCTGAAAGCCTGTGAGGGTCAGCCTGGCGACAAAAGCTTTGATTTAAGCTTGAAGGGAAAGCAATGGGATGGTTGAGACATGGATAAGGCGCCCTCTCGTTTCCCTCTCCTCTCTCCGCCTACCCCCAGCATTTTTGTTTTGTTGTGTTTTCCTAAAAGAGACATATGTCTTTACCATCAGTTCAGTTTCCTGTGTTTAACCCTTGATATATCTCGCCTGATTACGGCTAATAAAGCTTGACAGTCAGAGGGTTAATCCAGACTCCTGATTTCTTCTCAGGAAACAACGTGCCCTGGAGAGCTTGCTGGCCCGCTGCAAGGCTATATCCCCCTAGGGTGCCATTGGAGCCAAGCACTGCTCTGTTCCTATTGTCTGCCAAACGGGCACCAATTAAGTCAACTGTTCTCCAATTAGAATTCGAAGGAATTTATCTTGTTCGGAACTCCCCAGCCCAAAGGGGGGCCGTTTATTGGAGTCAGTTACACAGCCGAGCACGCCTCAGAGTGAGGGGGAAAAGATGAAATAAATAAATAGAAGGGCCTCTCCTGCAACGCGATACTCCTGGGTTTTTCCAGCAATCCATTCACATGGCTTAATTCAAGGAAGTGTGATGGGGACCTTGCTGGTCCCAAGGGAGCTTTTATTGGCAAATGGATTTGCACCGGATACCTGATTGATGGCAGCTTTTTAGGTATGTTCCTTTTACTGAAACTTTGTCCCTGCCGTCACACAGACACCACAACTGACAACGCAAAGAATGGAACCAGAGACCTACACACACACACACATATTGCAGAAAAAACACTTAAGACTTGCCAAGTGACTCAACTGAGCAAATTGATCTTTACACGGACTCAAGTATCAACTTGTTGAGTGTTGGACTTTTGTCCAAATAATATCAATGATCTACAACTGACGCTGAAAGAAGTTTCATGTGCACAGTAAAACAATTTTTTTTATTGAACTCTTGGATCTTTTGCATAGGCAACTTTTCAACATAAAAAGATCGAAGTGGTGGAACACTAAAAAATTTACAACATCGGACCAGCTATGCACAATCTGAGATCTTTAGAAGTTCTGAGGTGGCCTTTAAACTCTACCACCGAAGTTCTAAGGTGGACTCTAAACTTTAACACCAAAGTGTAATTCTTAATGATTGAGCAGGGGAAAAATATTCATTATCTTAATTGCATTGTTTTAATTGAAATAGAAATGGAAACACAGCAATTTGCTCCTTGTTCTGGGCCTGACCGTGATAGTTCTAGGAGAACATCTTCTTCTCAGCTTGAGAAGAATGGATGGATGGATTTTAGAATCTAAAATAAAAAAGAATGGATGGTATAATGTTAAATCAGGAGTGAGAGGGAAAATTCAGATTTGAATCCACCCTTAACCAGGGGATGGCTTTGGGCCTATCATATTGTCTCCATCTAACTTACCTCATAGGGTTATTATGATGGTGGAGATAGGAAGAAGGAGTTCAATGTAGAATTGCACATTGAATTCTTCCCCGATGTCTCTTATTGCATGCACACACCCACATTTTTCCTTTTGTTTCATATTTATTTTCTTTGAATCCATCTCTCTCTCTGTGTGTGCCTGCACATTCTGAGAAAGTTTCTATCTGATGCTTTGTTTACTTAATTAAAAAAAAACCTTAAAGAATATCACTATGATCATAGCTCTAAGAACAACAAATGATCTTTGTTGGAGAGTTTACATTTCTGGCTCGGTCTAAAGACCTATGATCGCCAGTCGGTTTCCAACTGGATAAATAGTTTTATATTGCTCGGTGTTAAATTTAGATTCCTGGAAAGGCATCAGAGCAAATCATTTCAGAATTAATCTGCTTGAATCTCTATATTATCTTCCCTCATCCACACCTAATATGCAGCATTCCCCAGAATAAGGAAGCAAGAAAAATAGAGATCGATTCTCTGCAGTCTTGCAACAACTTTTCAAAGTTGCACAAATCTTAGAAGGAAAAAGTGCAGAGAAGAGCAACTAGGATGATTAAAGGCCTGGAGACTAAAACATATGAAGAACAATTGGATATGGCTAGTCTAGTGAAAAGAAGGCCTGGGGGGTGACATGATAGCAGTATTCCAGTACTTGAGGGGTTCCTACAAAGAAGAGAGGGGTCAAATTATTTTCCAAAGAAGGCAAGACAAGAAACAGTGGATAGGAACTACTCAAGGAGAGAAACAACCTGGAATTAAGGAGAAACTTCCTAACAGTGAGGACAAAGTAGAACAGTTTGCCTTCAGAAGTTGTGGGTGCTTCATCACTGGAGGTTTTTAAGAAGAGATTGGACAGCCACTTGTCTGAGGTGGTATAGAAGATCTCCAAGGTCCCTTCCAGCTCTATTCTGATTGATTGATTGATTGATAAAGTCTGAATCAAGTCCCTTTTCAGAGGATCAGTTGCCTGGTGACTACAGGATGCTGCAACAGGCTGTAAATGTGATCTTCTTGCCAAGCACCCACAATGTAATCATATGACTACAGGGAGGGAGATGCTTCAGTTGTAAATTCAAGGAGAGGTCATAAGTAACTTTGTTTGAATCCATTATGACTTTGAATGGTGGTTAAGTTGTCGGTCATTAACTTTCAGCCTTTCAGCCTTGCAGGATTCTGTTACTGTTACGGTAGGATTCATTCATCATGTCATGTTTCCTGTCTTGTTGACCTGGAAGGGCTGACATCAGCTCACTTCAGCAGGGGGATCTCTTTATTTTTGCTATACTTGCAGTGAAGCCTTTCCCATAGGTCAAGTGGCCTGGTGGGATGCTTTGACTCATTAACTGTTTCAGTCTAGAAATGGATCCCTATCAAGTTGCTACCACCAATATTGACAACACTGGCAATGAGGTGGATGAAAAAAATAAAGAGGCATCAGCAGACATCCTGTAATGGGCCTCAATGACCATCCAACTCTGCTG
This sequence comes from Bothrops alternatus, assembly GCA_034064705.1. Lineage (NCBI taxonomy): Eukaryota > Metazoa > Chordata > Lepidosauria > Squamata > Viperidae > Bothrops > Bothrops alternatus. The sequence continues at coordinate 7,379 of JARGCV010001396.1, read as the reverse complement.
ACCTCTGAGGCCAGCCTAGGTTTATAGATCCTGGCAATTTTGTATGCCAAGTCTGCATTCAATCCGTAACCTTGGCTTCTCTTGATTCAGGCTTACTATTAACAAGCACAAAATAGTTCCCCAGACAACAGCTTTAAGGAGTTTTACAAGATGAGATTTACTCCACCACAACTGACAACCTCACCAGAGAAGCTTATTAGAAATAAATAGAGCAAGACCTGGACTAAACAGCTTCCACCTCCTAGCAATTCTGGTGTTCCCAGGACTTTTGGGAAGGGATTTTTTTTTTCTTTTGCCCAAAAGGAAAAAAATGGAATTATAGTTTTCAGCTCAAAATAGCATAGTGGTTCACCCAGTGAGCGATGTTATCAATAGTATGTGGCTTTGGATTGGAACACCATGCTGTAGTCCCCAACTAAGGATGAAGTACCCCACTTTTTTAAGTAGGGGAGAGATTTAAATCAGTGCAGTGCAGTATACACATTGGGAGAAGAGAAGAGAAGAGAAGAGAAGAGAAGAGAAGAGAAGAGAAGAGAAGAGAAGAGAAGAGAAGAGAGGGGAGGGGAGGGGAGGGGAGGGGAGGGGAGGGGAGGGGAGGGGAGGGGAGAGGAGAAGAGAAGAGAAGAGAAGAGAAGAGAAGAGAAGAGAAGAGAAGAGAAGAGAAGAGAAGAGAAGAGAAGAGAAGAGAAGAGAAGAGAAGAGATCCTAGCATGACAAAGTCATTGGGGAAGCATTCATCTATCTCACTCTGATCCTCTGATTGGAGTCCATATTCTTAGGATCTCTCTATGCTAGGCAGGAGTGGAGACACCAATCAGCAACCCTTTTAATTTGCCACATCAGTTTTAGTGCTCCAATTTCTCAGCATAATAATGGCCACCTGTTGAGTGTACAGATGTTGAACCAGGCAGGAGGCCTTCCCTTCCTTTTAAGACCGAAGGAAGAGTTTCATTACGTTTCGTAAACCTGTCAAGATTTATCACTTGGTCCTGTTCTTTTGTGCTTGGTTTGTTTATACAATGTGTTCTTTACACTTTGGACCAAAACTTCTCAAATTTCTACACTCAAAAATTTGCTCAGTGGGCTTTTGTCAAGTCAGCTTCCCCACTAGATGGGGAAAAAAAATTGGGCATGAATGCAACTTGGGTTCAACCAGTGAAGAAAGGTCAAACATTTGATGTTCTGCATGCACAGATTTGATTTGTATTTGCATAAAAACATTAGACCTTGATGGAAAACTGGATCATAAATATATTTTTTCCCCTCAGGGGTCATTAAATGGCATGTTATGTGATAGCTAGCTAGCTAGATGATAGATGATAAATAATAGATAGGTAGGTAAGTAGGTAAGTAGATAGATAGATAGATAGATAGATAGATAGATAGATAGATAGATAGGAGATATAGATAGATGATAGATAGAGATAAGATAGATAGATAGATAGACAGACCGACAGACAGAATTGATAGTGAGAGAGATGATAGACAGACAGATAACCAGATCCCCATTGGTATGTAAATGCCCTGTCACTCTTCTGAGGCCCTGTGACAACTATTTTAAGTCTAAAATGGAGTTCTACTCATTGACTTCCCTTTCTTTCTGATCACCGCTGATTAAAATTCAGGAGAAACATGATTTTGACACCCCTAAGATTAATATTGATATAATATCCCTATATTTCTACTGGGCACCTGCTGAACTGTTGTACTCAGCCATTAGGGCTCCTTTTAACACTAGAAGTGACTTCATAAATTCTTCCTTGCTGCACCAGAGATTGAGTACAAGACGCAAAATTAGCTTTTAAATTTTAGAGAATTCAGATCTTTACAACCATCTGCCTCTGTCCTCCCCCCGCTTTTTTCCCCCTTTTAAATACAGTATTACCTTGAAAATGAACATGGGACTTTCCTTCCCAGTGTTGATATGCAATTATAAGATCTTGGGGCCTTTTGAGTCTTGAGCATGTGTGGGAGGTTGTGTGAACAATACTTACTTTTTCTCTTTCTTTCTCCCTAGAGCAATTCTCAAGCAGCAGAGGACAGGGGGAAAGAAGGGGGGAGCTGGCTTCAACAGTTGTCTAGGCCTGCTTAGACCTTAGGAGGTCAAAAAGGTCAAGCTTTTGTGTGGCTGGTTCCTTGAGTTTCTTTACACTCTTTGTCTGCTAAGAGATCAATAACTGGGTTTTGTTTTATGCTCCTTCTGTTGAAAATGAAAGATATTCAGCCTCCAAATAAGAAACCACACTTGTTCTTTCTGGAGTTTTTATTGTGATACTTTGTGAAATGATTTTCAGGTTTAGACTCTTGAATGAAAGGGCTTGAAATAGATAGGCACCCTGGGAGCAAATGGGCAAGATCCATTTAAAAAAAAAAAACACCAGCCAGCAATAATGAGCATCTAACAGAATAACAGCGTTGGAAGGGACCTTGGAGATCTTCTAGTCCAACCCTCTGCTCAAGCTGGAGACTCTATATCATTTTGGACAAATGGCTGTCCACCTTCTTCTTGAAAATCTATAGTGATGGAGCACCCACAACTTCTGAAGACAAGCCGTTCCACTGGTTCATTGTTCTCAATGCCAGGAAATTCTTTCTTATTTTGAGTATGGATCTCAGAATATAGAATACAGTATAACAGAGTTGAAAGGGACCTTGAGGGTCTTCTAGTCCAACCCCCCTGGGGCTTAAGCAGAAGACCCTCTACCATTCCAGAAAAATGGCTGTCCAGTCTCTTCTTAAAACCTCCAGTGATGGGGCCCTGTCCCAACTCACAAAAAGATGTTATGGAAAGTAGATGCATTTGGAAAAGTTCCATGTGGGGAAAAAAAGAAGCATACATAATTTTAGGAATTATAAATGCAGTGCCTACATAGATGTGTATATACATACACAAATAAAATTGATTGATTATGTATCATCAAGTCGGTGTTGACTCTTTGTGATCACCTAGACAGATAGATTTGCTCCAGGATTACTTTATATTTAGAAATAATGGTGCAGCTTAATCTCAGATAAGGAATAATCTTCCTGAATTTAAATAAATTGGCTGAGAGAAGGTAGGGAAAAATAGCATATTCTGCTATTTTTTTTTATTTTTTTAGTAACAAAAGTTCACACAAAAAAGTACTAGAGTTTTACTGGGCTTCATGTCTGGAGCCTCTCATAATTGCTGTGTGGTCCTGGGAAAAAGACACAGCTGCTTTAAAAACCTATAGGGACGTCCTGTATTTGTGCTCTCATGAAGTGCCTCATTCAGTTATGCTGCACAGCCTTAAAAAAAAAAAGTCTAATTTCATTTCCCCTCCTTTTAGTTTTATGTGACAGCTGATCCAGTACACAGTTGTGATTGAAAGCAGGCGAATATTGACCCTGGGATATACTATTATAGGGATACAGTGGGAAATTGTTGGTTGAGTGGGAGAAAATTAAGAAACTATGTAAATGGGTATTAACACTGCAAAATTTCACATGAGAAGAAAGTGAGGTCAAGCTTTAACAATTGTCCAACAGCTCATTGAATTCATCTAAATATGTAAAATACTACTCATATGTTTTCTCCGTTTCTCAAGTATTCATTCAAGCAGTTCCCATAAACATGTCTTAAATGCAACTTTTCAAATAGTTAGCTAAGGGATCTAGTCAAACAGAGCTATGTAGGGCTTTTCCAATTCCTCTCTCCCGTTTCTTTTTTAAACACAAGAATTGTTTTTAAATGCCTGAAAATAATTGTTGAAGATAAATTAACTGAATTATAAGTGAAATTAGATGGATTTTGGAAAAGTTAGGCACTATGTATTAGCTATGCAGAAGTTAGTTCAACGATGCAATTCAACACCAGTTTGAGTGAATGATTGAACCTTATCAACCCTGAAGTCAATCTGGAAGTGAAATCAGATTGTCAAATCAAATCAGATGCATTTGAATCAAGCTGATGATTTGGAAGGCTTTTGCACAAAAGTTCAATTTTCCAAATGGGTTTAAATCATCAAACTGGATCCAATCAAGTGAATGCCTTAAATGTGTACTTTATCAAACAAATAGAAGTTAGTATAATTATAGAAACCATAACATTGTTCTACTTAATTCATACTATGGTCAACATAACTTTTAAGTAAAACATCTCTTGGCAGATAAAGATCTGCAACAACACACATTATTGATAAATTTGCATTTGTAGCTTGTAGAACTTATCTTTTGCTAATCATAAACTAATTTGGGAATTATTCCTGATTATATTATAAGTGTTGCACTGTTCTTACCTCATATTTATTTTACTTTTATATTTTAGTATAAAATGCAGAAAAAAAGAAAGAAAATCATTTAATAAAGAATATAGTAATACAAAAATTCATTTATCCATTAATTCTTTACATATTCTTTTTCATTATTGCATGAAGGGCTATGTAGGAAAATAGAGATGTTTTGTCATGAGCAAGTTGGGATTTTATATAAACCTGCGCAATATGAAGCAAAATATATTTTGCACTGTCTGCATTTACATGATCCAAGGAACAAAATATTTCCCAGAATGGATTTAGACAAATCTAGGAAGCCACGTTGCAAGTGTACAAACCATTATGGACTCTCTTTGGGTGTTCCAGGTTTTGCAAAATGTACTTAACAATTTTGGAGTCCTTAATTTAAAATTAGTTGGGCTTAAGGTTAGAGCTATTTAATTGGTGGCTGTTCATCTCCATTTAGAAAAGAAAATAATTCACTTTCCCCTTCAAATTCAGTTCAAAAACCTTAACTAATTTCCACCATGCTGGGACACCCACAGAGTGGTAAAAAAACTATAGTGGTCACAACTGAAGTCTTACCATGAACCAAATACGCGTAGTCCGTGACTTACAACCGCAACTGAGCCCAACATTTCCATTGCTAAGTGAGACATTTGTTATGTGAGTTTTTGCCTCATTTTGTGATCTTTCTTGCCACAGTTAAAAGAATCATTGCTGTTGCTAAGTCACACACCGTTGACTTTGCTTGTCAGAGGGTCACACAAGGCAGTCACATGACCCTGGGACACGGCAACCGTCATAAATACGGGTCAGTTGCCAAGCATCTCAGTTTTGATCACATGACCAGGGTGTGTGTGCTGCACTGGTCATAAGTGTGAAAAACGGTCATAAGTCACTTTTTCAATGCACTGTAACTTCAAACAGTCGCTAAATGAACTGTTGTAAGTCAAGGACTGCCCGTACAAACCACAATCTTGGCTTTGTTGACCCCCTCCATTCTCCGAAGAAGCTGCGCGGGATCGGAGCCGGCGCCGGCGGGGCGGGCCCGGCTCCGGGTCGCCCTCTCCGCCGCGTGGCGGGGCCGGAGAGGGGAACGCGGCTACCCCCTCCATTCTCATCTATGGATGCCTCTGTCTAAGCCCTGGATTATATACACCAATACTAAGTTCTTATCCATTGAAGAAACAGTAGCTTTGAAAAACCCACATGAAAGATTTGATATGGGTGATGATGGAAAAGAAAACGGTCGTAAAAAGGGAGATGGTGGAAAAGAAACGGGGTTAAAAATAATTCATTGCAAAAATAAAAATAAACCAAGTTTGTTTCCAAGGCAATTTGGGGTTATTAAAAGTAGCAAAGTTTCTTGAAGTTAGAGTGAGTCGCCTGGGCAAAAATCCTTAAAAGATTAAAATAAGCCAAATCCTTTAAAAGTTAAATAGTTTTGGAAACACAAAGTTCCATACAACAACAACAAGAAAAAAAGGGGGAAGGGGTGAAACACCTTTCACTCTGGTTTCCCTTGAAGAGCCACATGGTAACTTCAGCCTCTTACTCATTCCCTCGTCCCATTTTTCATTAACTGAATTCTTCTGGAGAAGCCTTGAAATGTTCCCATCCTGAATATTCCCACGGACAATTGGCAAGGCAATTAGAGCAACTTGCAAAACTGGGATTTTTTCCAGGCATGAGTTAACTTGTGAAAACACCACTATTTTTCCTAATATGAACAGCAAAGTTCACATCCACATGAAATTCTTCGTGACCCATGAGAGAGCCAGATGGGAAGAGCATTCTTGTGTATTTATAGAAAGAGTGAGAAATACATGAAATACTTTTCCTTCTCTTTCTCTCCCATTGAATTCTCAGATCTCAGTATGTATATTTTGGTTGAGTGTTTTCTCTCTCTCTCTCAACATACATATAAATGGCTGGAGAGGATACAGAGCTATTGGGTTTCCTTTATGTTGCCAAAAAAAAAATAATAATAATCAGGAAGTGGTGCTTAAAGGCATCGTGTCTAAGAGCCAGTTCTTTTTTTTTTAAATATAAAATTCTTTTATTAAAACAATCAACATTGAACATAAAAAAACATATTGTGCAGCAATCATCATGGCACCTGATATACAATACTAGGTATTAGTCACTGAAAACGTCTGAATTAGTAAGCCTTTTTCCCACCCCTCGCGTCTAGCCTCAACTATACTCCTGTTACACTTTGTTTGATTGGTGTTTCTCTTATCTGGTTCCATATTAATGTGGTCAACATTAAACCAAAGATCCTATTGCTAAACAATCATCCTAGAACATAGCATACAACATTAGGTATTAATCTTTGTAAACATCTGTTTTAGTAAACGTTCTTCCCTCCTCAAAATCAATTCAGAAGCGCAAACGAACAATATGCAATAAACTAGATACAGCAGATAGACCATATATAAGAGAAACACCAAACAAACAAGAGCCAGTTCTTATTTGAAAGATGTTTTGTTTTGTTTTAAATTGTTATCTGTTTGGCTTTCTACTTACGTTCGCAGGCCCGACAGGAAAGAAAAACGGATCGGTGCCCCAGCAAGATAAAACACATCTGAATTTTCCTACCGTGGTTTACAGTGCAGGTAGTCCTCTACATATGACCACAATGGAGGCTAAAATTTCCACTTCCAAGCAAAACAATTGTTAAGCGAGTTGTGCCTCATTATACACCCTTTTTGCCACATTTGTTCAGCAAATCACTGCTAAGTGAATGGTGGGGTTGTTACATGAATCTGGCTTCCCCCGTTATCTTGGCTTGTCGGAAGCTGGCTGGGAAGGGCGATCACATGACCTCAGGACAACACAACTGTCATAAATGCATGCCAGGGGTCCAGCCCCTGGATTCTGATCACGTGACCCTGGGGATGCTGCAATGGTGGGAAGTGTGCAAAAACAGTCACAAGTCACTTTTTTTCAGTGCCGTGGTAACTTTGAACAGTCAATAAATTTATTTATTTATTTATTTATTTGGGCTTGTATGCCGCTCCTCTCCGAAGACTCGGAGCGGCTATCAACATATATATATATATATATAATAACGAATTACAGTATTAGTCCAAACAAAAAATATCTAAAAATAAAATAAAAACCCCACTCATATTCATC